>WOGN01001416.1:0-19355 GCA_015342105.1 Leptinotarsa texana
TAGTTGGCTAGAGAATGTCCGAATATGTCCTCCATTAAATTTTCAAAGTGATCCGTTGTCTGGTTCACCAGAAACGTCTAATGTGCCAACGTGAATCAGCCTGTATTTCATTAGACACAGACACTTAATTGAAAACATTTAGGACCTGCATATTCGACATTAGTGGAATTTTCAAAAAATAGTATATTCGTTCAAGTATTCACAGAAATACAGAATATCAATGATTTCAAGACAAACATCGAACATTTCAATGAGAACCGAACAGTGTGAAACCAAAATTCTGTCAGGATATTCAACAAGGCAATATTGTGATAGCAATCCGTTTCGTTTAATAATGCCTCAACTCCAACTGTGTGAACAACGAAATATTCAAAATCATAGAAAATATTTAAGAAATATGCCGGCCGCGCATTATATATTTTGTATTTCCCTTCAGCATTTTCTGCAAATTTACATTCAGGAGCTGCTTTCATGTTGATCCCAACTTTTGAAAGGGATCGGTCGACAAACCCTCTATGAGAATCGACCCTGATGGCTTCAGGTTGTTCACTTGTTGGTTGTGGAATGATAATTACTGGGTAAAGTTCCGCCGTAATACCTAACCGGCTAGACACAACAATGTTACCTTGAGTAGGGTTTTAGAACGTGGGGATGAAATGTGAAATGATATGTTGGAGCCTCCCGAAAAATTTGAACCATGTTTCAAGGCGGGAATTTTCAAATATAAGTTAAGAAATTGAGGAATTTGAGAGATGATTTCAGAATATAATGAATATGTGAATTTATTTGGTTGTATGCATATTGAAAAAATTAGTTTTATTGAAAAAAAAAGATAATAATTATGTAGACAATGTACTGTGGCCATTTTGAATGCTATTTTATCAAAGTGAACTACTATTCTACTAATCAAGCCCTGTCATTCGATACCCATATTGAAGTAGCTGTGAAAAACATATAATCCGCCATTTCCTAGCCGCAGTCATCTTGAATTTGCATATTTTCCTACTGGTCAAGCCCTGTCATTTGATACTTGGAAAGACAAAGTGACAAAAATATGAATGAGTTGGATACAAAAGGCAAAGTTCAATTTTTATAACGATAAATTGTTATTAATTTTTCTTCCACTCAACCTCAAAAAGTCACTGTTACAAGAACATTATTATAAAATAATCCGTTCTACTGTAGTCAAGGTATGCATCATGTAATCAAGGCAAAAGAATAATAATAAAATAGATCACTGAGTTTCAAATAAATATTTCTTAAATCTAATTTGAAATCGCTGCAGCCCACTCTTCTTTATAATTTCAGAAATATTACTGTAGATTGCGCAAACTTATCAACCGAATCTGCGTCTGAAAATTTCAAGGCGAAAATTAGGAGTTGTTAATAAACCTTTATTTCTAACATTGGGGTTGAGAACATCTGTCCGATGCAGATATGTTTCCTCACATAATATTGTCCTCAACCTCAATGAAAAAGAATTTCTTTGGCCGTATATAATCCTCAACATAAATTATGCACGTTGTAAGAGTATGTTCACGTGCTTTTCAAATCTGAGATTGGCATATCCTTGGCATCTAGGAGAACTTCCAGACTTTTTGCTTCTTGAACAGTTGTGAGAGAAGTTTTATTTATACTAACATCAAAATCATTAAGTAAAGTACTGCGATTTATTTTGGAGCTGAAACAAAAAAACATTAGATTCACTATTATTAATAATTCGACAATGGTTTGAGGCTGACCCTGTGAAAGCTTTGATATCTTCATTTATTTGAAAACAAGCGGTATCAGTCATTTGTGGAGGAAAGCTATAATAAAGTTGAGTGTCATCAGCATATAAGTATATTTTGCAGCACTGAAGACTCTTGACGAAATTTGACGGATATATGACAAATAGCAGTGTACCCAAAATAGACCCTCAATGAAATATATTGGGATTCAACTCCGTCTCTATTGACCTTTTTCAAAACACCACTATCGGCGAGACGTATATAAGGTAAAATTCTCAATAATAGTTTATGGGTGATTGTGTCGAAGGCCCGATTAGAATCCAATAATATCAAACAAGTACAATATCCCTTGTAACGGTTCAAATTTCTGAATTCATAAGAATTAGTAGAGCCGCCCTCTAGGTTCGTTATTTTATCAGAATATTGCTGGGATGGTGGGTTTGTTTAATAAGCAGGAGTAAATAAAACCGATGAGATTTTCATGGTCAGAATTTAAAAACGATTCAGATTATTATTAATCGTAAAGCCAAAAAGACTGTCCGAAACGTAAAAATATATAAGGTCAGTCAAATTAATCCATTCAATATTTTCATTTCCTATTCTTGAAATACAAGTAGAGAATTCCCTAACACATGTTTTCAAATTTTTTGGACAAGAATAATAAGATCACCTTTGAAATAGTCACGTCGATCACTGTCAGACCTTTTATTAATTTTTTTGTGGTATAAAAAGCTTTCAAGGCATATTTATCTGGTAATGGGAGAAATTCATACATGTCATTCTTTGAGATATGAGAAGACACTTTAGCTCTAGAAAGTACCAACGGAGAGCCGTAGCAAGTATATAAGAAAAAATATCAAAAATGATGATAGAAGCCCTGATATTGTTGATATATTTTGGAGTGGTCTGAATACTGAAATCTACAGTTCATTCTTGAAATTGGAGGATAGTTTTAATCATTTTTTTTCTCTATGCACCTAAGACAGCTGTTGACGGGGGTAATAATTATCGAGTTTGATTGCAGTTAATCGAAAAGTAGATTCTGGATAAATTAAGATTCAGGCAGTTACTTTCGACTGCTCATTTGTTCCCTCATTTTCAATTTATGTAATGGTCTATCTCTGTCAGTTCAATACTCGAATCTTTTGATTCGATGTTGTTCCGAAGTAAGAGTTCTCCAGTAGTAATATCGTGATCAAATCGGCCTATAGCGGCGTATTAATATCTTCACTGTGAACGTTTTTTTAGTATTAAGTATTGTTTCTTTAAACTTGATGTATATATATTTGGCTGTTTTTTACATTAGTTCGTGGCAAATAACATATGAAAATCAATTTTTGAGTTATTACACAGTTGATAGTGAAGTTTGTAAATATTTCTTTCTATATATCAATTTAATATAAATTTCAAGCTGTTGAATTGTTCAACAGGCGCCCTAGGGATTACTTTTTTTCCATCTATTTCGACTGTAAAAAAATCATATTTTCCTTACCTACGTCCAGCCCCAACAATAATCGACTACCCTGGGCCGAACTACTTTTTGGTAATTACATAAATACCAAGGTAGGTTATAAAATCGTTTAGCAAAAATCTCACAATTTACTGTTTTCTGAATACGTTGAAATGCGAAAGTCCTAAGAAGCTAATATTTCGAACAATGGTGCTTCTTAGGTCTAGGATGCGCACTAAGGAAGGATTTTTGAATATCTCAACTGGGGTGGCTTACGTGAGGCTAAAAGTGGCAAGTTTACATATGAAAATTACCTATTCATCACTGTTTCTTCGTATTGCTATATTTTCAGGTGCTGAATTTTGTATGTAGGTTTGATTGATATTGTAGATGTGCAATAAGAAGAGATATTCGAATATTCCAACCGTGGCGTTCCCCTTAGGAATATAAACTGCGCGTTAACATTTGAAAACTACATTTTCATCACTGTTTCTCCGTTCCGCTGTTTCAACGCGCGTTTTGCTAACTTACTTAGCATGAGAAGATGACTAGGTTTAGTCAACCTCTGATGACTTTTATGAATGTAGATATATGATCATAACAGAAAACATTAGAAAGGTCTAAAAATCAGATTCAGTTACTTCTTGATTTATTGCCTCGAGATTCTTGTTACACGTCATGAATCTCAAGATTATAATAATATAGCGTAAACTTTATAAATTTCCCTGTGAGCAAGTTAGGCAGGTTATTTTTCAAGATTTCGTAATTGCATCTTGTAATTATTGAACCAATTGAGTCGAAAGGCTATGGAAATAATTTCATTAACTACTTATTTTTCTGTATTGCTGTGAGTTGAACAGGTTAAAAAAAAGTAACTGTATATCATTAGTACAACTTATTTATGCTAAAATCATATAGCAACACATAACAATTGATTCATTCGTTTTTTATTTGAATTATCAAATATTCCTTTCCAATCTAAAGATCAATTCCTAATCTCTGTTCAAAGATTGCAACTGTTTCTTAAATAATGCTATTCTATTAATCTATGAGATTATCACCTGAAGCCAAATTATTTTGGGAAACAATTGAGTAGCTAGGTCCAAAGTGAGTGGGTTTATTCGACCTTTATTGTGGCTCACACTTGAGTAACCGTAGTTGTTTGCTGGTTTACTAACTCTGAAGTTTGCTCAGTTCATTCCCTTGGCAAACTTCTATTCAACCTGTTTGCATATACTTGTTTGTTGATTAATTGATAAAAAATCTGGGGTAAATCATGGACAGACATGGACAGAATAACCCCTTGAACCAATTGAAATATAGATATGTTTCGAAACACTAATATTGAAAAGAATTCCAGCTGAGTTGATGTTGAATTGAGATTCACTTGTGTACAAAAAATTTCACAATCTTGAACAAGTCTATGTTTTCCCAAATTTCAATACTCCACTAGAAACACGTTTGAAACGAATGAGAAATCGATATTGAATTCCCTGTGGATTTATTGGACTTCAACTATCAATTTATGGAACATTGAAAATATTAATAACACATACAAAACACCCAGAATATTAACTGAATAGAAAATGATTATAGCGTACGAATGGTAATGCTTGAGGTAATCATATAAAGAAGAATTGATAATAACAACAAATCAGGTATAGATAGATAAATTTTATTGATCCTTTTTGCTACATAATGTTTAGATGGGATTAGTCATAAATGTAGTTAGCTTATAAATATGCAAGGCTCTACTTAAACTGAACGTGTCAATCTCTTACTTGTCCTTTTATGCGGTCCCAACACCTCAGTGCAAGTAGTTCAGGTACTTCAGGTAAATTTGCCTGTATTTGGGTAATACCAGGTAATCTTCTGTAAGATTACTGTTTCTAGGAGTGTGTATTGTTTTTTTTTTGAATATATTGAATGTTACTTTTTGATATAACATAATTTACTTATCGAGGAACAAATACAAATCAAAACACAAGACCTAACATTCAATATATCACACAAAACAATACACATTTCTACATTATACATATAATAAAAAATAACACATACAAAACACCCATAATCTCTGAAAAATTACCAGAACAAATGAAAAGAACATTAACTGAACAGAAAAATATGAAACACTGATAATAACAACAAATCAGGTATATACAAGCTTCCAGGTGAAATACAACCAAAAATTTGAATAGAGAAAAAATTTCAGAACATAAAAGAAGTTTTGATCGGAAATAAATTCAATTCTTCCTATGTATACCACTTTTTACAGAACAACAACGATTTCGACATGAAGTTCGAAATCGTTGTAAAGGACAATGCTGGTATCCCTGGAAATCACTCACGAGAAATAAAATCAAATTTTCAAACGACCAAAAAATTAACGAATTCCCCTTATTGAATTTGCCTTCACACTTTTTAAGATTTGAATGTTATTAATTATTTATTGTTCCTAAAATTCATATACTGAACTAGGATTGATCTTTATTAACCAATTATTATAATGAATGAATTGAGTGTTTTTCCTTATAATGTTATCCGTATTTGGTAGTGAAGAGCCGATAAGGCAAGTGTCTTAAGGCGAAACATCGGATGTCTAGCAGTGAGGATTATAGTATTCCATGTAAGTGAAATTTAACTTCTTTCATGAATTATATTACGTAGAAATCCTGTGAATGATATCTGATCCGATTCCATTACGAATGTTTGCAATACAAACAGAATAGAGAAAATTGTTTTTCCTTTAATTCAGCGTTCATATACGACTAAAAGTATTTGTTTCGAAATTATTTTCCTTTTGTGTAATTCAATGTTTATATAAAAATTCGAAAAGGAATTCTGTCACTTCGTGCCTGAAAATTACTTGATGATCACATGATCTACGCCTGTTTGTAAAGAGATAATTTTTTGAAATTGATTGTTTCCTTCTTTTCTTTGGAAGATTCCCTCGTTTTTTGTATCAAGATGAAGAGGTAGAAATCCAAAATTCTTCTTTCCCAGTAATGTAACTGCTTCTCCTGGAATTCCTGTGATTTGTATAAAATACAATACATTGTAAAATTAAATAAATAGTCCACAAGCCGATGTTGACATTCCAGGAGGTCATTTGGTACTTCTTGAAGAAGTGTGATTTTTGTAGTAGTGAATTCATTACAAAATGAGTATCAGCTGAATGACGGCAGTTGAAAATGGTGCACGTGTGAATCAAGGAAAAAGGAAACCATTACTCGGAGATGGAATAAATTCATTTAAACTTTTGAACCGTTTTCATAAATATAGTAATAAATAGTAATTAAGATTGTGAGCAAACGCCGTGCCGTACAAAAAATGTATGTAGAAAAACGAAAATATTTTATTTTTTCACGAAAGTGTGAAAGATTTTCGAAAATTTAATGAACTTGGGAGTATAAAGTTCCTTCAAAACTTTATAAGTTCAATGATGCCAAGGTCTTACCTTTCAACTCGGGATTCCTAATACGGGTTGGACGACAGCAAATTAAAATCGATCGTCCGGCCTGCGCCTTAAACCACCGATTCACACAGCGGTTGATTGAGTGAGGGTAGCAAAGCACCAACGTGAACACGATTGGCTAGGTTAGGTTAGAATCAAAGTGAGTGGGTCTATTCTGATCTCCACCGCAATACGCAAGGGTTTATTGTAGGTCACCTATTCACACTCGACTAAATAAACCCAGCTTCTTAACGAAGCCGATTAGTTTGTGTGGTGAGTGGTCTTTCAGGTCGGATGGTAACAGTACGGCTCTGTCGAATTTTAAAAACCTGATTCGTTTCATAGCGGGGCAGGCACAAAGTATGTGCTCTGCTCTTTCACCATTTTCCAAACAGAGGCGACACACACTGTCTTCCCACAGTCCGAGTCTCTGCATATGATGATTCAAATGACTGTGACGTATAAGAAGGCCTGTTAAACATAGTAGTTCATCTCTAATATAGACCAACAACTGTTTAGTATCAAGCTTCAAAGGGAGAATAAACGCCTTGGAGTGAGACAATCCTTGAAGATTCTGCCAGAAGTACATACATCTTCTTGCCATTCAGGTGTTCCATCTCCGTTTGGCAAAGCCTGAAGCGATGCTAATGACAGGTTCTAATCCGATGAAGCTGCTTGCAGCACCCTCTTTTGCAAGGGAGGCCAATATGGCTATGAATCCAGATCAGAGACATCTTGTTAAGTCTTCGTTGCGAGGAGAGTCGTTTTTGGCAATTTGCTACTAATTTAGACGTTGCTCGGTAGTTGCCAAGTGCTTCCAACGCCGCTTGACTGTCTGAGAATATTTTTATTGACTTGTGTATGAGGTTGGATTCTTCCAATCTCCCCGTTCACAATTCAATAGCGTACATTTCCGCTTGAAATACAGTCGCATAAGTTCCTAGGCAGGTAGATGTCTCTGCCCTTGGTCTGCGACTAAAAACACCTGCACCGGAACCAGAAGGTGTTTTTGATCCATCTATGAACCAACAACTATCTTCTCTTAATATTTCCTTCTCCCTTAATAATTTCCACAATATTTACAATTCTCTCTACTCGGAAACAGTAGTTTATAAGGCAGTTCGTAGTTGATAGTTGGAGGCAGAGATCTATTCCAGAACGCTGTGACTTCCAGTGTCAACCAACAGTCTGTTACACTCTGCATTAAATTGATTTGTGCAATTGGCAATGTGTACAAGTCTTTATGAAGTCCATCTAGCCTCTCTCTGGAGAAAAATGTAGAGAGTAGGATTTCCATGGCCGCTGACGGTGTGGTACTGATTGCACCTCTGATGCCTGATGCCTGTCTCTGTAAGCCCGAGAGCTTCGCCAAGGCCAAGGACAATGCCAAGATATTTAACCTCCGTTCCAAATGAAATGACCTCACCATTGAGGGAAAGTGGTGTTAGATCGTCCAATTTTCTCCTCTTAGTGAAGAAGATTATCACGGTTTTTCTGGTGTCGACAGACATCTGCTCCCTCAGGCACCAAATCTGAACAACGTCCAATGTGCTTTGGAGGATATTTTCTCCTGTTGAGGGTATCAAGCAGACTATTCATCAGGAGCGACCACAGAAATGGAGATAGTACTCCACCTTGAGGCCAGCCCCTAGTGACCCTGAACCTAATGGCATAGATCCAGTCAGTTATGATCGATTCTATACCTTTACTATTCAGAGACGATCCTATTGATTTAGGTAATGAATTGTAAAATGCTCCTTCAACAACCACCGC
Source organism: Leptinotarsa texana (assembly GCA_015342105.1). NCBI lineage: Eukaryota > Metazoa > Arthropoda > Insecta > Coleoptera > Chrysomelidae > Leptinotarsa > Leptinotarsa texana. Next base: position 8,411 of record WOGN01001416.1, read on the forward strand.
AATATCCTTGTTGTCAAGGATTTGTCGATTTGCCGGTTTGATAAGCATACTGGTGGTTATTCAGGGGAAATGCATATAATGCCTCCTGATGTGACGGTTAAGTATCCTCTCAAGTCCTTTCAACACGAAGGATGTAAGGCTGATTTAGGGTGGTATATAGTTCTACGCCAGACTAGCTCTAAACAACTAGCAACTATGTGAAAAATCATCGGTTTCACCAATTTTATAAGGTTCAATGAAATTATATTTTAGGTAATTTTGATACTTTCATTCATTTTTGTTTCTCTTCAATATTTTAAACAATGAATTCTCGGTAGAAACTATACGAGATCGAAGGTGGTTTATGATTTCCAATTCATTCCAAGTCAAGTTATCGAATGATAGAATTCTAGTATTGACTACATTTTGGTGATGATATTTACAATGGTCTGAAATCAACATTCAGTTTACACATGAGATATTCATACTATTTGTTGAAGAAAATCAGTAAATAAACATTTCCAGTGTTTCCATTTGGAGGTATTAGGTGAAATCTGCTTTTTCTCATTATTTAAAAACGGGACATACAAAAAGCCATTGGTAACCGAGGTAACCACTTCAATTTTTCACAAATACACAAAAAATTTGCTCCAACTAACCACAAAATTGTTCGTGCACTTTTTTATATTTCAATAGTTCTGCCTCATTTTTTCCCAAGTTTCAAAGATGTTCAATTTTGAGGGTGTTCAAGGACTTTTTGTGAAAATTATATGTGAATTTGTGAATACAAAAAAATAAAAATTGCATACAATTTCAAACGTTGTTCCATATTCCATTTTATGTTCCAAATACTATGAAATATTTTATATGCAAATTTCAATTTTAGAAATATTGAAACATATTTTCTGTTAAACTACGGCATGCTAAACAATAAAGTGAGAACACAAAATCGTCCTCAGTCGATCTCAATTTCAGAACCTTAAAATATTTTTTAAGTTTCGATTAAATTTATCATGAGTACTAAAAACATTCTCAACCTCAGTGGTTTCGTGGGCTGTGACTCGAGTCAATCCTTCTTATGACGTACTAACGATTGTATCATTTTGTCTACGCTAATTTCAATGTTGGGTTTGAGTTGTCATCCCATCACTACCAACAACTTCAATTAATTCCGTCAACAAAAAAAAAACATTATATGTTACTAAACCGTTTGTTTATATATAATTTATAATAGTGTGAGATCCCGACTTTCATACAGAAAAATGTTCATTTGAAAAAAAATATTTTTAACTTTCTAGTTCAATGTTCTTTAAAAGTGTGTTTTTTAGTTCTTTAAAACTATATTTATTTTTTACTTTTCAGTTTCATATGCCATAAAAGCGTGTTTCTCAGTTTTTTTAAACTATATTTATTTTTCACTTTTTATTGTCAAAAATAATATTTTTTAAATTCTAGTTACTAGTATTATAAATCTTCAACAGACGGCGCATGAATGTAAAATTCCTCTCAAACAACATAAAGTTTGAGGTCTTAAATTCTATAGTAATACTGAGATGCAGGTAGTATAATAAGTCTCCAACAAAGGGCGCACAGTTGTTAAATTTGTTTCTAAGTAAAGACAGAATTTGCAGTAATAATTTCAAAAAACAATTCAGTCTTGATGTTTTGATTTGAAGTTTAATTCAAAATAGTAATGTGAACAGTTGTGAATAATTTTAGTTAATAATTTTATTTTTCAAATCAATCTTTTGATTTGATATGTATGTCAAGCACCTTAATTCTAATTTTTGAAATATTTAAGTATCATTTAAATCACAGGTTATTGAAAATATTTAAATATTTAAATATTTCATCTGTTGTACAAGATTTCGCTTACACTTATAATTCTCAAAATCCATCTTCATTTTGATTTTTTTCAAGAACCTATCAAGGAGGTTACATACAGCACCATCTGCCCGCGAATAGATCAAGAAATATCAAGGTTGCGTACAGTGTCATCTGCCGGCGATAATTTTGTCAATATAGATCCCGAGCTTGAGAGTTACAAGCAAACAAACATACATACATACATACATACATATATAGAGGTGAAGCTAATATAAAAAGAGCAATTTTTTAAATTAATATTATTCATTTACAATATTTCTATATTCAACCTCTATTAACTTTTTTAGCATCAAAATTTGGGTGAATTTATTACGATCACAGTACAGGGTTGCCTCTGAAAAAGTAGACAAGTTTTAAGGTTGCCGCGATCAGAAGTGTCAACAATTGCAAAAAAGAGCATGGCGGTACAAAGGAACATAACAGTTATCTGTTACAGTTATAAAAGATATATAAGTGTAATGAAAATAATAAATCTACAATGACTTCGAGAACCTGTTTTGGTGTAAATAATATTCATAATGACATAATTGACAATTATAGTAATGAATACTGCAAAGCAACAAATTTTCTTGTCATGAATTTGATTTCAAATAATAAGTATAAAAAATAATAGTAATGAAACCAGTTAATGGACACTGTACATTGCCGTAAATTTTTCTGTTGCGAAGATATAGAAATTCCTGCATTCGCTTCTTCACATAACAGTTTTATTGCTTTCTTTTATCACCTAATAATTGTATCGATACGTGATCAAAAGAATAATGTCAAGGAAGTTATGTCCTAATGGATTTATATGAAAAATCAATTTTATCATTCAGAATATTTCAAATATGCATTGGCATTGACATTAAGTGTTTCCAAACCGAAAACTTAGAGATATTCAAGTCCCATGTTAGTGAAATTTCATATCGTAACTCTTTCATAATAGTATATTATGTGGCGTTCTTGTGAAGACTATGTGAGTTCCATAACGAATGTTTGGAGTTCAATATGCACGGAAAAAATGATTTTCGTAATGGAAGTAGTTGTTTCGAAAGAATTTTTTATTTCAGTTTGTATTTGAAAGAAACTTATGTGCATGATCTACACATCTCAACTCCATAAAAACATCTCAGCTCCATAAAAACGAATGCTACAGGATCAGATAAGTTATCTATCAAAATTATCAAAATATGTATCCCTTACTTAACTCTAGTTCTAACATATTTAGTCAAAAAATGCCTTGAATCTAGTATCTTCCCGGAACTATGGAAACAATCTATTATTTTTCCTATAAACAAAATTTCTAATCCTTTGACACCAAATGAATTGAGACCCATAAATAAAGTACCGGCAATATCAAAAATTGTAGAAAAGGCAGTCTATAGTCAGATATACTCTTATGTCTCTGATAATAACATCCTGGTTGAACACCAATCTGGTTTTCGGAAAAATCACAGTACATCTAATGCTCTGTTGGAAATGACCGACAATATTTTTTCAGCCACCGATTACAGTAAGGCTTTCGACACCATGAATCACGATCTGATGTGCGCTAAACTTGGTTTTTTTCTTCATGGAGGCATGTGACTTTATTGGTTCATTTTAAAAAAACAGAAAGCAACGTGTTGTGATAAAGGGTAGTCAGTAGGACAATATGAGTGTATGTTATGGAGCCCCACAATGTTCAATTCTCGCCCCGCTACTCTTTATTATCTACACATCTGACTTCTCCAAGGTCCTTAAGTTATTCAACATTCATACATATGCAGACGACACTAACTTGTACTAAATCAGCTTATTGATCACGAAACATCGCTCAATAATGATATAAAAAATTTCGTTCAGATTTCGCAGCAACACTGTCTAAACCTTAATCCTAGTAAATCATCTTTAATAATTTTCGGAAAAGCCAAAGATCGTGGAAGGGCCATAGATAATATCGATTTGTATATTGATGGACACTTTGTGGAAATGACTGAAAAATAAAATGAAAAAAAGATGAAAATTTCTGTTTTTTACCTCTTTTATTTGTAACTAACGTTACTACAGTTTCGTCCTATAAGGACATTCTCAAACTTATTTAATTTTGTATAAGTTTGAGAATGTCCATATAGAACGAAACTGCAGTAACGTTAGTTACAAATAAAAGTGTTAAAAAACATAGAAATTTTCATTTCTCTTTAAATTATGATCTCCTACCACGTAGTAACTAACGGCTACATCCATCAATTTATTGAAAGAAGCAAGTACAGCTAGACAAGCCACATACTACTTTAAACTAAAAATGGAGATTATTGTATAAGATTGAGAATGTCCATATAGGACGAAACTGCAGTAACGTTAGTTACAAATAAAAGTGGTGAAAAACATAAAAATTTCCATTTATCTTTTCATTATGATCTCCTGCCTCGTAATAACGGCTACATCCATCTATTTAACAAAATAAAATGTTTATGACTTCATATAGACTACAACCTCAGTTTTAGTCAACTACCCTAAAACTTGTTACTATGACAACCCTACACCATCATGTTTGCAATGAAATTTTGATGAGTGTACTATCGAAGAAATGTGACACAATAATTCTCACCTAAAAATGGTTGTGGAAGAATATAGACCTGCTTTCTCAATCACGACTTGGTTATTAATGCGTTATATTGAGAATAAAATGATAATTTCATTGGAAAACTTTGTATGAGATGATGGACTCAAGTCGGGATCTTAGACTGTAAGACTGTCTAAAAATAGGTAAAATTTTAATTCATGGTAGTTGACGAAATAGACAAATAGTTCAATATTTTGAGGTTCAACCAATATCGAAAATCTAACATTCAAACTCGCAGCTCAGCCTAGCTAACATTCTGATTCATTCGAGAAACTCTATCGTGCTCAGGGAACAAGACATTGTGCGAAATGTGCAGTGAACAACAGGATCAACAACAGCGTACTAGGAAGGTTCCGAAGAAAGGGTCCGAGGAAGATAACGAGACGAGAGTCGACGGTACTACCTAGTGACCCCGTAGTGGTAGTTTAGTAGGTGGTACTAACATACATGTGTCGAACACTATAAGAAAAAAATATGAAACACATTTCATAAACTTTTTAAATGTTTCATGTCAAAAGACTTCGCCTCAAACATTCTGTGAGAAAGTTTTCATGACTTTTTGTAAGATCAACGATCGACGTGATAATATCATCCGAATTTTCAAACGTCCTTTCTGAAGTATCTATTAATTGAATTCAATTTTTATAATAATATTACGAAGCATGTGTGGAAATATATTTAGTACATGTATGTTGAAACTACTCCAACTAGTTGACAAGCAATTTTGGGAAAATATTGAACATTTATGAACCAGCACGGCGATTAGGTTTTTTAATGTAAGGGCACTAAAATATGAGGCAATTGAGCTCCTTGCAAACATGAAACAAAACAATATAAAATAATATGAATATGAATATTTCACGAACGATTGCATTATGAAATTCAGGTAATCCATATGGTCAAGTCATTCATTAATACATTCTTTGAAAATTAGAGCCCAAACACAACGCATTCATGATTCAACACCAGACATCACTGTTTCGACCCGGCATGAGTCTAATCAGTGGTGCTAATCTGAACCACAAATGCGTTGCTGTCGTTAAAGGACAAGCCTGAGGGTCACCGACATCCCCTATTCATTCCTTTCTTCGTTCATTTACTTCTTCATTACTTTCTTCGTTCATTCACTTCTTCATTACTTTATCCCCCCCACCAGCCATTTAATTGAGTATCTGATTTCACTTATGTGACTTCCATAATTCCAATCTTTGTCAATTATCGGGCCTGAATATTTATGATTTTCAACTTAATTGATTGATCTGTTCATAATTTCAATAATCAGTTCATATTTTTTTGAAGATTCTGTGGAATGTTTATTCTGAGTTGAATTCTGCTTTCTCGTTAACCAGCTGACGCCTTTCTACGAACGACAACTCTCAAAAGTCGGAACTTGTGCGAGCTAAGGACTAACGAGGTCTTACCTTTCAACGTGTGATTCCTAACGCGGGTTGGACGATACGAAGCGAAAATCGATCGTCCGGCCTAGCTGTTCGAACCACCGGTTCACACAGTGGTCGATTGAATGAGTGGAGCAAACCAGCCACGTCAACCCACCAGTTTACTGTCCCATTGAGGTTATTTAACCATTGTCAATCATTTCCATACCACCATTTGTATATTTTTCTATTGAATTTTATTTTTTTCTAAATACAATATTGTCAGATCATCTACGAATGAGAAGTGATCACATATCAAAGTTGTCAATATAGAGTAAAATAAAAAAGTGGAGGCAAAACCGAACTTTGTGGTACACCACTTTTACAATTAGTAAGTACTGGGTTTTCTTCTTTGTCTTTTCTCTTTTCACTGGAAAAAAACATGTTATCCCAAAATTGCTTGGTATAAAGTTCCCATACTCCCTTCCGCATGAGACTTTTATGTGAAAAGGAACCACTGAGCGAAGAACGACTCGTGCTTAAAAAATCACTTGTTATTTTTTATGCAGTATCATCTGAATTATCTGATTTGTTTGAGTATATTTTGCCCTTCAGCTGATAGCAGTGAGAAATGGAAAGATTTTTATGTATAGTCAAAATAGAAAAATTTATTAATATTTATGTCTACATAATTTCAAAATACTCCTTGAAACTCGTATCATTCAAATAAACAAAGCTCCAATGTGTTAAATTAGTATGCAAACCTTTGACTTAATGAGATTGTCCCACACTATAAAACCTTCAGAAATTTGAGACAAACATGAAACTTTATGGTCATTTCGGCTCTCACGGAATGATCATTATCGACTATGACGTCTATATACTAATAGTAATTTATATACACCAAATTTAGATAATAGTTATACATAATTCTCGAATATGAAAAATGAATAAATAAACAATGGCATCACAGAACGACAATTGACGACATAGGAAACCCATGACAATAAATATATTATTATTTTTTTTCCACCGTAGTGTGCGCTGGTCACACCCTATCACCCGAAGCCCCGATACATTCGGGGGGGTGCGCCAGCATTATCAACCAATGACCACTCCCCACACCGTGGGGTAAGTGATTATTGAGTCCGAGAATTATGTGCCCTGAGCAAGCGCAGTGAGCCAAGAATGACAGCCTTCTGCATTTGTGAGGCTAAGATTTCTGCCTTAGTGCGGCAAACCGGTATGATTCCATGACAAATATCGTTTTGGGCTGGTGGTCGAGAAGGACTAGAGTCAGGCTTATTAGCTTGTATGAGCCTAAAGGTGGGGAATGAATAGTTCCAATAAATTCAGCACTTCTCGTTCCCCACAACGGATTCAATATTCCCCAGAGCTTAGGGCAACACCGGTGTCTCACCAATACCGTAAGAGTGCCGAAGATGGTAATATAGCACTCTTATGCTGGACATTGCATTGGCTTATTCTTGTGTTTCCGCAAAAGTAAGGTGATCTCTGCGACTTTTACCTGAGCTCTTTGCTGAACAGGTTCCAACTTGGTGACAGAGTTGTCGTCACCCCGTTCAGTGTCGAAAACTATACCGAGTTCATCAGCTGCTCGGGTAGCTGCCCTAAAGAGAAATGCTCCAATTCCTGCTCTCTCATGGTCACGGACCACGCAAATAAGGGAATCCGAACTCCTGACACTTTACAAGCTGTATTCAGTACCATTCTGTCATGTAGACACTGCAAAATCAAAAGTCCACGGCCTCCCTGTTATCGGGGGAAGTACAACCGTGGAACGGACGATTTGGGATGTAAACTCCTATAGAGATGCATCATTTTTCGGGTCTTTAAGTCGACTTGATACAGCTCCTCCCGAGTCCACTTCACTACTCCAAACGAGTAGAGTAAGATTGAAACGGCAAGCATATTCGTTGCAGCAACTTTGTTCTTCCCAGACAGTTCCGATGACCAGATCTGTCGAAGTTTGTGCTGATACTTGCCGCGGAGAGAGTTTTTCACTGCTGTTACCTCTTGTGAGTGGCGTTGTTCCACTCCGAGGTAAGTATACATCTCTCCGGCATTCAGATGGTGTAGGATGCTTCCATCTACGAGCTGCACATCCTCTCCATAGTCCCCTTATCTTTTGAGATGGACCATTACATATTTGTCTATCCCGAATTTCATACAGATCCTTTAGAGGGGTGCACTGGCAGTCTAAATTTGAGTTTCCGGGTTACCAGACCAGTCAATCATTCACCATTTTGAAATTAAGGGTTGATTTTGGTTCATTGAATAATTCGTTTGTTTTAAATGCATATGTCAAACAAAATTAATTACTACAAAAGTAGTTCACAATTTAATATCCTATAATTTTGGTTTCCATCAGATTCTTTCCAATGATCGATATTTTACCCAAAAAGAGGGGGTGACTTTTTTTGTGAAGAACTCGTTTATTTTTGATTTCACGAAAAAAATTGTAATCAACAAAATTTATTTTAATCAAATTTTCTACAATTTTGGTTTTCATAATTTTTCTGTAGAATCGGATTCTTTTTATTTATACCCAAGGAAAGAGAGGGTAAAATTTAATCATTGTATTATCACGTGTATTTTCAATTTTACGAGAAGAATTGTAGGAACAAAGTTACCTAAAATTGAATTTCCTACATTTTATCAATCATCAATTTTTTCTAGGATCGATATTTTTCCATATATACCCGATAAAAGAAAGGGTAAAATTTAATCATTGTATTATCCTGTTTAATTTCAATTTTACGACAAAAATTGTAATGAACAAAATTGTATGAAATCAAATTTCCTATGATTTTGGTCTTTGTCAATTTTTTAAGCACCGTTATTTTTCGATTTGGAAGGGGTAAATGCACCAGATGAGGTCAACACCAATTGAATTTTGGGTTTATCTTAAATTTCTGGAGGTTGTGAGAAGTGGGAATCGACACGGTTCACGTACAAAATGGGACAAATTTTTGGGAAAAAAATATAACTTTTCTTTATTCTCATCAGAAAAAAAAGTTTTTCGATATGCACGAAGAAATGTCAGAAACTTAGAACTTCAATATACATATATAGAAATGAATTGCAACTCTATACAATATGTTTTGTTTATAAGAATGAACCATTGATATACAATTCGATTACAAAAGTGTGATAAAAGTCTCAGCTTATAATTTTACTGTTCATAGTTACAACCTCATGTTCGAGTTAAGTTCAATGTTGCGACTTTATCGACAGAACCATTTCTATCTGTCAGACCGTTTCTGTGTTCACACAGGTCTGGTGTCATTTCCATTGAAATGATATCATTCAACTTGACCTCTTCTTCAAAATTGAATAAATCACTAAAAATCTCTTTCATTTCTACCAGCATTCTCACCGCACTTGCCCTCTTGCTTTAATACCGATCAATCCCAAGTAGCTCTCACTACATTTTCTTCACCCTCAAACTCTAACGATACACACTTTTTTCCTACAGATGACGACACCTGCGAACAGTGTGTCACAATCCTTGAAGAACTAGAAAACATCGACGACGATTGCGAAAGACACGGCATCAAGTTCGTCAAAACTCAAGATCTCAGGATAGCCGAGCAGTATGGAGCGACAGACTACCCGGTGCTGATGTACTTCGAAAACGGCATCGGGGGAGTTTTCGAAGGCGACCTCGAAGAAGAGGAAGAGGTACTTCAGTGGCTGATCCAACAAAGGACCGAAGACAGGATAGAACTGATCACGCGCGTCATGCTGGAGAAGATGGTGGAAGACACGCAGTACCTGGCCGTCTACTTCTACAAGCAGAACTGCCATATCTGCGAGGAGATTCTCGAGGAGTTGGAGCAGGTGGACGACGAATGCGACGTGTACGGGATCCACCTGGTGCGGATACAAGATCCGCAGCTGGCCAAGAGGTACAGCATCAAAACGTTCCCGGCTCTGGTGTATTTCCGGAACGGGAATCCGTTATTGTTCGAGGGGGACTTACAGAATGAGCAGTCGGTGTTGGAATGGTTGATAGACGATGACAACAGGGAGCTGGAGGATCAGATCGAGTCGGTCAACGAGAGGATGTTGAGTAGGCTCTTGAACGAGTCTCCGTTTCTGGCAGTTTTCTTTTGTGAGTATTGTACGTTTATTTCATTTTATTTTCCATTGTTTCCATTTGACCCTTTCATTTCGAGTTCACTTCTCAAAGTATCTCCAAGAAATGTGGTTGCCATTTTCAGAAGAACACAGAGTGTCTTTGCACTCCTATACAACAAAGTTTTCATGATTTTTTTGTGGATCTCAACTTTCTATAATCCGAAAATTGTGCAAATCATTCAGTAACTTCATCGTACTGATAAATGTTGTCTATATACTCAGCTTATTTCGATGATTGATTTACTTTCGAAAAGCTCTTCTTTTTTCCGTTCTCAAAACTTATTAAAAAAACAACTTTATAATTAATGCAATTTTCGCTGTGAAATTAGAACGAAAAAACGCAGCTTCTCGAAACATAACAAATCTATTAAGAAACGCGTACTGTATAAAATAATTGTTCCATTATTGACTAATTGCAGTTTTAGGTTTGTTTGAAAGTGGTCGACTGTATTTCATGGTGACTTTTATTACTTCGGAGATTGTCTAATATGATACTTCTATGATTCCAAATCTGTGAAAGAGCAAATAAAATTAGAATGAATACTTAAAATATCAATTATATAAAGCAATAAAATCTGAAATGAAAATGACCACACAGTAAATAGAAATGAAAAAGAATAAAAATAAGCAAATATCTAAAAAATAAATCAAAAAACCAAAATAAGCTTTAAACCAAGTTACTTCATGATGTTTCGATTGTTGGTATCCACAATCATCTTCGGGTGATGACCTAAAGATGATTAAAATACCGTAATGCCGGTTGACATTATTAACACCTGAATCTTACCTATGAGTGCCATCTACAAGATAAAAACAAAAGTTAACGTTTGAAACTGATATATCCACTTCAAATCAACTGTATGTACCTTTCACCGATAGCATCTTCATTTCTGTCAGGATGAAGCCTAGCTCCCCTTCCCTCTTAACTGTTTTTCGTCGGGGGGACGAATGG
>WOGN01001417.1:4479-19355 GCA_015342105.1 Leptinotarsa texana
GCAAGTCGACCACAAAAATGTGGTTGGGTCAACTGCGAAGTGCAGTCAACGTGACCACAATGTTGTGGTTGCCTCAACTGCAAATATGTGGTTCGTGTACGGCAGGACTTACGTTTCATATCAGTAGTCCAGAAATTCGATAATTTAACAAATGCATTAGCAAACCTTCATTGGGCATCTATATCATTATATGGAAAGTAACTTTTTCAATTTCATTTAAAACACATTAGACTCAAAAATACTTTTATCATCATTCAAGAAATTGTCCAAGAGATTGGAACTTTATTCTCTGAACTCGAGATCCAATTATAATCTACACATTCCTTGTGTCTTTTCTCAATAATGGAAGATCCATTACATCATTCAAAACGTACCTCCAAAAGAGAAATTGGTTTGGTGGAATCGTGATTCTGTGTTTCTCCTCGTACTCTTTATTTTTTTCCCATTATACATTATTTTCGTAGGTACTCTTCATTTTTTGTACTTATAAGGTTGTAATACTCATGTAATGTTTCGATACTATCATTATTATCAATCATAATCATCATTTGTTTCTCCAAAATGTCTCCAGTTATATTTGGTAACACTGAAATGATCCACAGACCAAATACAAACTCGTAACATCTCAGAAAATATAAAATGAGAATCTCCCTTGTTCTCTAACAGACATTTCCAGCATCACAAAACTCACTTTTTGTATTTTTTCCCACACGACAATGCACAAAACGAAATCCAAGAAACATTACAGTCTTTTATGTATCTTCAACGTAATCGGATGAAAAATGGCGATATAATGTCTCCCCATTGCATTCGACAACTCTTTCCATAAAATGTCGCAAGGTATCGCATGAATCGAAAGAGAAATCGGGGAACGTTTGCGGGTCAGGTTGTAGTTTGTGCTTTGTCAGAAAGCTGAAGTTCTCTCATAGAATATCCGTGAAAAGCGGTAGACAGTGAAATATTGACTAATATAATATATCGCTTTCACGTTATAGGGATGAGATCTATGACCGAAGAATGTTTTTGAAAACCCAGTGGGGTAGTAAATTAAGATTTATAACTATTGAAAACTAGTTAGAAAGTTGTGAGATTCTTGAGTGGATTTTTCGAGATGAAAGAATCACAGCAGAGGCTAGTAATAAATTGAGATGTTTGAATTGCTTATTATTTTTACGACATTTCATTCCTTCGTCTCAGTGTGGATTCATTATTTTCAATATTTTTTCGATAATACTGAAGTAAAACCAAAGTTGCTAAGAAAAGCACTTTATCTGGGCCACAAGATCCTTTTTTTTTGAAATTCTGGCACCAAAAATTATGATCCAGACCTCATTCAATTCGGAATGAGGTCTGGATATCTGATTTAAGTTTGACGATAGTCGCGTCACGAAGTGTTCTGGCGATGCATTGAATCTATTGGAGCTTCTGGAGATACCCTACATTTTGTTTTATAAGAGAGAGGACATTGGTAGATCAAGATCTTCAGATGATGTGGTGCTGCAGGTTTTTCCGGATTTTCCTGTAGCTGAAACAGCAAATGCGCCACTGGAATCAATGAAGTCGCCCCTTAGCGCCAATTAATTTTTATTGTTGTATTTATTTATTACAATAAAATTTATTTTAATCCATTAAATCGCATACCTCCTAGACACTTGTATGAACGAAAATCCATGAAAAAAAATTTTCCCTTCACTTTAGTTAATTGAATAATTTCAACAAGTTTTTAATTTATATAAAAACCCTGATAATTTTTGAACTGTAAACCTCAAATTTTGTTCACTTCTTGGATTTTTCCTTGAAAGCCTTCAGAAAAGATTCCCGTTGGGAAAATTAAAAAATTTTTATTTGCCACTTTGTTATTGATAATCAAAGACGTTAAAAAGTGAAAAATTCAGTCAAAGCAATGAACTTTTTCTACATTAAATTTCATTTGTATTCTTTAAAGTTACATAAAAATTTTATGTTCATAATTGTTAGCTCTATTTGTTTAAAAAATTGTTATAAACAAATGCAGTTTTATAAGATATCTAAAATTTTTTTCAAGTGATTTTTATCTTTATCTGTTTTATATTTCTCTCAATTATTTCTCTCAATGCTATTAATTATAATCAGTCTACAAGAAATGTATGATGTATAAATTGTCATGATCTAAACTCGTGGCTCTACTGTATTTCATAATCTCGATGTAGTTCTCTTGAATCTTCAAACTGAGATGTTTTTCTTTGTTGAGCTTCCAGTGAGACACATTTTGGTTGGAAATACGAGACCAAAATGGAATTTTCTTACATTTTATGGGAGTCGATCAAAAGTGACCACCAATAGATACTCCTTTGATAATCGTTTTGTAAGACAAAACAAGTTCATCTGTTTAATAATTCATTTTGAAGAAGTTGAAGTTCCGTAACTTTCCTGAGACAGTTACGTTTATCGGTTATGCTCAATAATCATTTCCTAATTGATCCAATTATTACTTCCACCTCTCTCATTATATCCGAATTGTCATCAGTACATGGTTGAACCATGAAAAAATCAAACTAATTGGATGGGCGCCCTATAATATCATCTTATTTCATTTTCCATCAATAATTCCGATTCAGTTTGCACTGCGGGGAATGTTTCACATCCAGCATTCATTATATATTAATGGTCTACCCGGGTTTCGACTATCATCCACCCCATTTCATTCGTTCTGTAATCTATGGAAGAACATCTGAAATGGAAAAATATCAGAGCTTAATAGTCCGGGAAGTAAAGTGCATTTGAATATTATAAGAATCTACACCGAATAGTTACCTTCATACCTCTCAGAGTTGTAAGGAAAAACCCTGTTTTTTCAACTTTGATATTTTTATTTAACGTCAAACATATTACGTTCTGAACTGAACAATAACACAATCTATATACTGAATGATAAAATATTTAGACTTCATAGTTCTGCCAATATCCCAATATCAGCCTTTGCCTTGAGAAAAAAGTTTCATGTAATTGTCCCAATCTTTTTCCTTCAGTGGTGAAGAACTATGATTTAGAAAAAGTCAAAAATGCGCATGTCCACTGTCCACAATTTTTTTCTTCTTCTTCTTGTGGTAACCTACATTCAGGTTGAGAAAAAATGTCATGCAGTAGATATTTCATATAATTGTCCCAATCTTTTTCCTTTACTGGTGAAGAACTATGATTAAGACAAAGTCAAAAATGAATATTACTGAAATTTTTTCCCAACACCAAATCGTTATGTTTACACCTCGACACGTGTTTCGATCACCAAGTGACCATCTTCAAGAGGAAGATGTTTTTATCTTCCTCTTGAAGATGATCACTTGGTGATCGAAACACGTGTCGAGGTGTGAAAATAACGATTTGGTGTTGGAAAAAAACTCCAGTAATATTTATTACTACACCAAAGGCTCCAAACAGTACATCAAAAGTCAAAAATGCTCAAGTCTACTGAAATTCTTCCTTCTTCTTCTTGTGATAACCTACATTCAGGTTGAGAAAAAGTTTCATGCACTAGATATTGTATGTAATTGCCCCAATCTTTTTTCTTCACTGGTGAAAAACTTTGATTGAGACAAAGTAAAAAATGCGCATGTCCACTGTCCACAATTTTTTTCTTCTTCTTCTTCTTCTTATGATAGCCTACATTCAGGTTGAGAAAAATTGCCATGCACTAGATATTTTTTGTAATTGACCCAATCTTTTTCGGTGACTGAAGAACTATGATTGAGACAAAGTCAAAAATGCGCATGTCCACTGGCCATGAATTCTTTTTTCTTCTTCTTGTGATAGTCTACATTCAGGGTAAGAGGTTCATTCAGTCGAGTTGGTTGTTCTCAGGTGATGATTGATGGTGTTTACTGTGATACTAAAACTTCAATAATAAAAATAAATACTCAGTAGTGGTATTTTTTTTATTTACACCAAGTACTGAGGTTTTAACTCGGTAAATTGAAAAACAGCAATCAAAATAGTGGTAAGTGCACAATTTTACTTTTTATCGGTGAAGTAATTGAATACCGACAATAATAATAGTTTTTCCCTCATACTCAGGAAATCTGAATGTCAACTACTCTAGTGGTGACGAAACTATACAGGACAACAAGAAGAGTTGTTGAGAAAATATGATAATATGAGGAAAGGTTATTTATTAATATTTATTGAATGATTATTTTGTGTATTTACCTAAGCCATGAGCCAATTGTTATTTTTGTCGAACTGAATACTGATACTGATAATGTACATACACAAAATTAGTATCACCATTTTCGAGCCACGTTTCACATAATACTGTCAGCAGTATATGTCGAACATACACTTAACACTAAGCGTCTGCCCCATGCCCCATAAAATTGAAATGGAATGGACATTCATATTTTGGTTTGTTGTTTCATATACGTTACTGACGTATACTCCTTTGAAAATAGTTTGAAAAAGCATCTCATGAATTTTTGGCGATATAAAAATACTCGAAGCAATTTTCAGCAACTTTCAGCTCCACTGCTGGTGTGGCAACTATCGCTAATCTTCCAGATAATTGAAAATTGATTACCCAATAAAAATGAAATTCATTCGGCAAGAAGTTCCTAAAAAAACCAGCTCCCGTACTATAACGACTGGTACGTGAGGGATGTACGACCGTTTCAGGAATATTTATTTACACAGAAAAAGCTTTTACGGGATACAAACAAAAAGATTCTGAAGCATGTTTGAATGAGTGCTGATCTGATTATACGGGATCGGAGGAAAAATCCCTTATCTCAACTAGTTGAGAGACACAAAAACCTCAACAAATTGTCTGGACAGTGGATCGTGAATGAATTTATTCCAGAAGAAATATCGTTGCCGATAAAATGTTTCGATCTAGACAAAATTGATCAGCCTCCTGAACAAGAAGGGGAAAAACTGTACAAAAAAGTAAAAAGATTAGTAGGGTTAACGGAATCGAATCTGCAGAGAGCTTTTTCTACTGCCTGAAATAGACATTTCACTGGTGTTTTATCTGGAACCATATACAGGATGTTAATTTTTCAAAGCAGATAGTCTCAACGAATAGTTTCACTCATCGTAATTCAATTCCCTGCAAACAATTAGAAACTGACAAGGAAGGAATTCGAATGACAAATCGTTTTGATTTTTTCTATTGGCATCCGAACTTGCGTGCACTGTTTCTTAAGTTACGATTCAATCGAAGCTTATTATATTGAGTGTCCTTCCATTAAAAATGGTGAGAAAAAAGTCAGATACTTACAACTTATTCTCACAACAAATAGAAAAAAAACCTGCGCGTTTCGCGGCGCACAACATAAGTGATAACTTGAACTATTTAATATTGAAATTCTTTAAATTGAGAAAAGCTTATGTTATTATTAATTAAATTGTATGTACATATTATCAATATGATAATGTAGGGAATGGTTATTTATTAATAAAATTTTATTGATTATATCGTGTATGTACACATATTATAGCTACCATAAACCGAATGCTACTTTTGTAGAATTGAATGATGATACTAATTATAAACATACACAAAATTACTGTCATTATTTTTTAGCCACGTTTCACATAATAAACAAATATTTCGTACTTGTTGGTTAGATTTTTATTATACTGTCAACAGTACATGTCTAACGCACACTAAACACTGATCGTCTGTCCGACGAGAAAGGAGGAGCCTGTCTTCCGCTGACGTATGCGTGAGAGAAAGGAAGGCAACTGTTTATGAATGTTTGTTAAAAATTAAAATGTGGTGAAAAATAAATCACTGAAATCACTGAAAACAATTTTCTCACACTAGAACAAAAGTGGTGACTCTAAACACACGTGTTGCGTACCAAGTAAGCATCTTCAGGAGATGACTAAGTCATTTCAAATGAGTAAAATTTTTATCGATACTTTTTCATATACATTTTTTGAAAGGGTCAACTCAAAAAATTAAAATTTAGGATAATGAAATTAAAGCAAGAATAATTCATTTTCAAGTGAAATTGACAGATGAAACTTTCAAGATGGCGACTGGGCTTCATCTCAGAAAAGAAATTAAATGAAAAGGGGGTCTGCACAACCCTAAAATATACGGTCAATATCTTCAACTACTACAAAATTGCGAAACTTTTAATAATTGCCTGAATACATTGACATTCAACTACATAATATGAGGTAACAAGCTTGGGGTCAGTTCAGAAGATGCTTGAAATGGTTGCCTTGAACTTCTTGACGTATGAACAGCCTATCCGATATTTCACATAGAACATTTTCGAAAACAGTAACGTCAATATCTCTACAACTAATTATTATTCTCTGCCGTATATCCAATATCGAAGCAGGTTCAGTTTCGTACAACTTTTGCTTCAAATAACTCCATGAAAAAGTCCAAAGGTGTCAAATCTGGCGAGCGGGCTGGCCATTCTGTAGGACCTCGAGGGTCAATTCAACGACCGGGAAAAGTAATATCCAAATAGTTTCTTACTTGTCTGGAATAATGTGGTGGTGCTTCATCTTGTTGGAATACCATATCCATATTGAATTCATTAGAATTCGCTTCGACGATTTCAGTGATGAGAGAGTCAACAGTAGTTTCCAAGCATATTCAAATACAGTTTCCCTGTTAAATTTTGATGAATTAACAGAGGTCCTATAATATGTTTTCACAATATTCTTGCGCAAACATTTTGTAATAAACTCACTTCAGGTTCATTTATAAGGAACGGAATGAAACGACTTCGTAGAAAAACTTCCTCTATTCATAATAACTCAAATTGATCTACCTTGTTTCAATTACATGTTTTAATAACATAAGATCGGCATACATCGAAAAGAGCTGTCCTGGCACGTATTAGGTGTTCTAATTAGAATATTGTTTATTTCTCAATTTGTTATTGTTCCACATTATTTGCTATACCAGTACAATTTATTTTTTCTGGATATTAGGTATGTGTTTGCCGGAAAACGTGGCGTTTAAAAAATATACATTCGTCACTAGAACAAATATTGTGGATGGATGGAGAGGATGCCTTGCAATGGTTTCCGTCATAATTTCGTAAAATTCTGTTCTTCGATCAGGGTAATCAGTTAATTGTTTAACCATTTTAATTTTGTATGGATGATAACTATTCTTCTTCAAAAGTCCACGCAGTGTAAGGAGACACCTCACAAACATTCGCGATGGAATAAGTAGATTGTTCAGGATTTTCTATCATCTCACCAATTATTTGCACTTGCTGTTCTCCCGGAATGGACGGATGACCTGGGGGCTTTTTGTTTTGTACACTACTGGTAGTTGTGAATTTTGATTCAAGAATATTTTTCAAAGATAGTACGATTCGGAAAACATTCATTGAAGATACTTTCTGTCTCGTGAAAGTTGCGCGTCGCACCGTAAATAAAAATCGCTTCAATTTTTTCTTCCAATGAACGAGAATTGACCATTGTAGACATTGTTAACGTGGTACCTTTCTATTGAGAATAATCTAACTAAACAATGATGTTTATTGTCGTACTCACATTTTTGTCGTTTTTATAAACAAAAAATAACTTAACAAACTTTATCGGGTTGTTAGAATTGCCATACGGCAGCTAAAAAGACAGATTTCTGGAAATATCGATATTAATGTGTGTCTTCAAGAAATTATTAAATATTCCGACATTTTGTAGTTGGTGAAGATAATGACTTCATAATCTTGGGTTGTGAAGTATTTGTCAGGAGCTACAAAATGATGTGTCACAAGACCACCTTTCCATATAACTTTTTTCCCAGATAGCGCCCAGTCCATCTTGAAAGTTTTATCTGTCAATTTCACTTGAAAATAATCAATTTTTTGAGTTAACCCATTCAAAATATAAAAGGGGAGGACATTGAAGAAATGTGCTGTATATCACGTTGTGTAGCGTTCGTATGAATGATATCTATTTCAATACGTAAACAAATGTTCGGAATACAAACTGAATGGAGAAAAGTAATTTTCGTATAATTCAATATTCATACGAAAGTAGTTGTTTCGAAATGACTTTTGGCTTTCTTGTTATTCAATTTTCATGTGGAAGTAGTTGTTTCGGAAGGGAATTTTCTTCTAGTTCTTATCTGAAAGAATCTTTCGTTAATGATTCACACAATTATTGCAAATAGTTTATTCATTTTTTTTCATTCGCCTCCAAAATGCTTCATTTCCATAAGAAGCTGATGATGATAGGTTTCCATATGATCTCTACGCTAGCTTGGCCGGTATAGGATTTTCTGCACTCACAGGGTATCCGGTAAATGTAATTCTTGGAATTGCAATCCGTGTTTGGTGGCATGTTTTTCGTGAGGCTGTTACGGATAGTGTTTCCGGATCTGAAGCTGGTTCTGATGTTGTACTTGGAGCTTTTTTTCGATAGTCTTCTGATGTAGGGAAGTGCAAACTTTGGTTGTGACGGTTTCTCTTTTTTGCGAGGCTCCTGCTGTCTTTAAGCCAAAGTTTGTTCTACCATCGCTTTGGAAATTTCATTCCGTTGAAGATCATTTTTGATGTTGTCTAGTTCCTTCTCGAATCCTTCCTTCGTATTACAGAGCCCGAAAGCACGGTCCAATAAAGTCTTGATGATTCCTCTTTTAGTAGATTGGCGATGGTTGCATTCGTGGTTCAAATACTGTCCCGTGTGAGTGGGTTTTCGGTATACAGATGTTTAGTGTCGTTTCTCTTCACCAATACGTGTAAGTATGGCAATTTGTTGTGGACTTTTTTCTCCATTGTGAAAGTAATGGATGGTTTTACGCTATTGATGTGTTTCAGGAAGGCGTCTATTTCAGTATTCCCATGGTTTCTATCTTTCAGGTCCTCGTTTTCGGATAGCTTCCTCTGTATGATTTGGAGTGCTTTTTCGAGCGGAACGTTAGTGTAGAGGCTTTCTACGTCGAAACTAATTAGTTGGTCTTCCTGTGTCACTTCAATTGCCACTAGTAGTTCGACAAAATGCCTTGAATTCTTCACAAAAGACGTTGTTTGTCCATGTAATGGTTGGGAAGTAAAAATCTAGACAAGTTTTGAGTAGCCGAACCTCTGTAGCTGATGATCTGTCTGGGCGGATTTCAAATCATTTTATATAATATCTAACAATGGGAGTCCGAACTAATGAAATTCATCATGAAACATTGTCAATCACCCTCAAATAAATGGTTGTGGGTTATTACTAAGAGATAGACATTTACCAGGTGTACAGTTCTGTACAATATTTTTTATCTATCCCGTAGGATTCAGTCAGCGTTTGCAATACTTGGCAATTTGCTATCAAAAGAATTCAAACAAATTCATTTAATTTTTCAACTCCTCTATATTATCTTCCAAGGATTTCATCATAACATCGATTGCAATTAATACTTATATTTTACTACTTCAAAATTAGAATTAAAGGGAGTTCCACTCACTTCTGACTCTGAAAATTTAGTACAGCTTGTCAAATCTAGGAAGCGACTTCAAAGTATCGGTTTAGGACCTCCCCTAACAATCGCGTTCGTTAGGAGACTGTGTGTGAGAGAGCGAAATAGAATTCTCAAGTCGCTTCCTACTTTTTTCAAGCTTCATATCGTCTATTTTTATGAATACACTTTTTATCTCCATTTTATCAGAACGTTCTGTAAGTGTACTCGCAACGCGACATTGAAATGAAAAATAAATAACACTAAGATAATTCGAAAAAGTTATCTCGACTAACTCCGCTGCATAAATACAGATAAATAAGGAAATATAAGTCATCAATCCGAAAACCACATCGACTTCGAAGTTATTTTAAATCAAGCTTCATGCAAATGATTTTCGTTCTAACTGTGCAAAGAGATGAACAAATGAATGAAAATATCTCGAATAAATGTTTGATTTCTCCCTTTCGAGGAGTCAATGTTTCCTACTGTCTTCCACAATCTAAAGAATGAACAAAGCCAAATCGATAGAGAATCTACTGAAGTGTGATGAATGACAAACTGAAAAGTATATCCCGAAAAATTACTACTTAATATAATAATAATAATAGCTTCACTCATACATGAAAAACATTGAATATTACAATGATTTGACATTAAGAAATGCAGTACAAAGAAAGATAGAGAAACCTACTAAAACCAAAGTTGTGCTTGGGAATTGAAAAACAATACAATTATTTGTTACAGCATACTGTTTATATAAAATAGATAATAGGTAATTATGAACATAAATATAATAATAAATTACGGTATATTTGAGTGACGATTCCAAACATGTCACGGTATAAAACGAAAGTATAACAGGTTTTGAACTTAGGATAACTATTGTCGTCTTTATTTTTTTATAATAATGTTATGAACGATATCCCTATTATAATTGAATATACTTTTTGAAGATGTTTTTGAGTAGGTTAATATTATTTATTGTATAAATGTAGATCTTGTACATGTCCGGTAAGAAATTGAAGATTTTCCCACTGTGATATATTTGTATGATTGTTGATTAATGGATTTTTTGTTACGTCCCATTGTACATCACCCTTTGATTCAGTGCGGGTATTATAATCATGTCTAATTGGTCGAAGTGTTATTTTGTTTTTGTAGATACACGATTAAGTTGTACTTGTACTTTTGTCTGATATCGAGTAGCTTCGAGTCAATGAAGATTTGATCAGACGAATAGTCATTTTTTTGTGGTACATGATTTTAAGTATTTTTCTCTATAGTACTTCAACTTTCTTGAGATGGATATCTAAAATAGCACCCCAGCTCAGAATAGCATACTGGAGTCGAAATTGAACTAAGCCGTAATATATTATTTTAAGATGATTGATATCGAGGATAGATCTCAAGTATTTTAATTTATGTAGTATGCCTCTTGACGATTTAGAGATCTGGGTCATATGTTCATTCCACTAAGATGAGGATCTATTGTAACAACTAGGTATTTGATTGAGTCTGCTCATGTAATTTCATGTATTTTTTTGTGATCATTCAGTATTAGTTTATTATAGTTTATTGAATTATTTTCATAGCTTGCGAACGGCAGGAACCTGTTTTTTCAAAGTTAATCGTAAACCAGTAAAACGTCCAAGTACTCAGTAACTTATCGTATTCATAACTTTCACATGCAAATTGGATAATCGATGGAAATACTGAAATTTTCATGATGAAAAGAGAAATATTTGTAACTAATGTTACTGCAGTTTCATCCTATATAAACTCCATATAAACTCCAGTTTATTGTGTAAGTTTGAGAATGTCCATATAGGACGAAACTGCAGTAACGTTAGTTTAAAATAAAAGTGGTAAAAAACATAGAAATTTTCATTTATTTTTTCATCATGACATCCTACCACGTAGTAACGGCTATATCCATCAATTTATTGAAATTTTCATATTCAGCTCTCTTCAAATGGTTTCAGCTTTGGACGTTTACCTAACTGAAAACTAATACTATGTTGCTGTATCGCTGCTGTTCCAATGTTTTGATAGAATCAGAATCAACGCAGCGCAGCGTTTTAGAACAGTGCTTTCAACAAATGGTTCTACAGCGTCATCTAGTGGCAAGTTACAGAAAAATTGATAGCCTAAAAACCTTGTCTATGAAAAATTCCTTATACATGTCAAGTTTCATCACGAGCGTTTTAGAAAAGTGCCTTCAACAAATGGTTCTACAGCGTCATCTAGTGGCAAGCTACAGAAAAATTGATAGCCTAAAAACCTTCTCTATGAAAAATTCCTTATACATGTCAAGTTTCATCACGATCGATTGAGCGATGTAGACGTTTATCACTTATCAACCACCCAACCAACCACCAACAAACATTCATTTTTATAAAGTAGATTCAATATCTTCTCTTGCAAAGAACGCCTGAATCAGAAAAAGATATATTTCCTTCTTGGAAAGTCAAATTCAGCTCCAAAGAATGGTTTTATTGCCCCTGCATCTACGTAAAACGTTGAACTGATATGGGACTTTTTATATAGAATTTTCAATTTTGAAGTCCCTGACATATTGCAGCCTATACCGTACCTTCATGATCTCCGTGAAAAATTTTGTGTGGAGAACAGTTTTCATTGATCTACCTTTACTTTCAATAAAACAGTAAGAAAGGGGATGTTTTATTAAGTGTTTTTAACGATGCTGGAAACCAAGATCTGCTCAGTTTCAGAGAGTTTTCCTTCATGTCGAAAATTTTCTTATGTTGAGGTTTGCAAAAAAAACCTAGGTGTTACCTTGAATGGGCATTCATAGCTACTGAGAACGTTTCATGTTTCGACCAGTCCGAATCTGATATTTCCTAACATTCATTAGAAACATTTACCAAAAGCTTATCCAAAATATTGCTTCCATTACTTCCATTAGTATTTATTTTTCTATCAAATCGAATATCCTCAAGCTCTTTTCAATTCAGAAATACCAAACTGTTATAATTCAACGTCAATTTTTTCAAGAACAAAACACAAGCACTAAATCCACTTGGAAAAACGTTCTCAGGAAGATTATTCTACATAAACGCAGTTCTCTAGATGAAAGAGTTTTTATACAGTGAAGATCGAGGTGTACTGAGTTGAACCTCAAAACGATGAGCAGCCACAGTCCGTCGCGTATTTCTCATATGTACCGCTCATGGTGGAATCAAATGTGACAAGTCACTTGAACACTTCCCGTGAAAGTATTTAAAGAAGAGAGACAAATCTCCAACCTTTCTTCGATGTTCCAGGCTATTAAGGTTGCACGTGATGTTTACGTCTCTAATCAAGCGGATGGCTCTTTTCTGGATGGAATCCAGCAACTTCAGGGTATTCCTGGGGGTGGAGTTCCATACATGAGAACAATACTCCGAAGAAGGTCTGATCTGATCTTTATAAAACATCGAAAGTTGCTGAGATGTGTATAGTTTTCTGGTTGGGAACAGTGTTCCAAGCTTTTGAGAAGCAGCCTTTGTAACTCAAGCGACATGATTGTGCCAAGACATACTGGTGTCCATTTTAACCCCCCAACAAAATTATCGAAGCAGAAAGCGTAATTGTCTGATCTGGCATTATTATATCCAGTTCGGAGGCATTAATCTTCTTGGAGAAAACTGATGCCTCGGTTTTTGTGGCTCTGATTTGAACTTGGTTACTTTCACTCCAATGCAAAATCACTTCTAGATCATCATTAAGATATGCAACCTCCTGCTGCCGGTGAAGATGTGCCTCCGTAGCCGATGTCCTGGAATCCAAATGGAATGACGAGACAAGTGTGCTGTTGTCAGCAGAGCAATAAATTGCATTCTTGGTTCCAATAAGTCGTTGATATACAGTAAAAAGAGGGTTAGAGACAATATGGATCCCTGGGGAACACCAGCGTTGATGGTAAAATTATTCGAGAGATATCCATCCACAGCCACTTGCAGGCAACGTTCTTTCAGGAAGCTGGAAAGCCATGAGCAGAAATGCGACTTTTTATAGCAAAGCGACTGATTTATAGTTATTTGGAAGATTTTTCTTATCCTTTTTAGGAATAGGCTAAACGCGAGCAGTCTTCCGACAAGAAGGAAAAACCCCTTTCTTGTGAGACAGGTTGAGTTCATTTGCGAGTTCATTTGAGCAATTTTTAAGTATGATAACGTTATTTTCGGCATTGTGAATTCCAGTGTGGGAATAGTGGGTGGTGCCTTTCCCAGAAAATCGACTATGGAGTGGGACGCAAATTGTTCAGCTTGTAAACTTGCTTCTTCTATGGTTGTTGTTGCAATTGAACCATCCGTTTATGTTGGTGGTGGAACTGTGGATTTTGTGGTAAAAGCTCATTTTCCCAAAGTATGGAAAGAAGCCATTGTTAAACCGCTACCTGAATTGAAAAATCCACTTACTCTCTCAGATTTACGGCCAATAAGTATCTTATCAGCCGTTTCTAAAATTCTTGAAAGAGCTATCCACATCCACGCTCAACTAACAGCCTTCATTATATCCAAAAACATTTTTCCAGACTACCTGGCAGGGTTTCGAAAGGGGTATAGTACTATTACTGCTCTACTTAATGTTAGTGATAGTATTGTAGCCAATATTGATGGAAAAAACTCGCCGCTCTAGTATTATTAGATTTTTCTAAGGCGTTTGATAACATTAGTCACACACTCCTTCTTTCCAAGCTCAAATACTATGGATGTTCAGCAGATGTCATAAAATTTTTCAGATATTATTTCAACAGATATCAAAATGTACTTGATGATAGAAGTTCATCCTTTGAAAGGGTTAGATCAGGAGTACATCAAGGCTCAATTCTTGATCCTATCCTATTTTTATTATACACTGCAGATATTTTTTCTCAAATTAAGCATTGTCAGGTACAAGCATTTGCGGATGACACCCAGTTATATCGTAGTATAGAACCTAATAACATCTTGGTATCCCAAAATCAAATAAATCATAAAAACTCAGTTGAGCAAATACAATTTGAAGCTGAACCCTAGCAAATGCCATATCATGTTCTTCGGCAACATAAACCAAAGGCAATATGCTGAAGATCATATGGAACTCAAGATAGGTGACCAAATACTCAAATCGGTTGATTCTGCAAAAAACTTGGGAATAATTTTCGATCAAGATTTAAAATTCAAAGGACATGTTGAATGATCATAAGATCATGATCATGATCATAAGATCAAATCCTCTGACACTCTCAACGTTCTTTATCCATATAGACAGAGCTTTTTCTTTAGCACAAAAAAGCTACTTTCACAATAGCTTATCCTTTCGAAAATCAATTATGACCCTGTCTATGGTCCCTTCTTGGATTCCGCTAATCAATACAGAATACAACGTGTGCAAAATTCTTGTGTTAGCTTAATTTTGGGAATACGTGAATTTGAAGATATTTCCCAAGCACGTGCCAACCTTGGTTGGGTATCAATGTCCGTTCTCAAAAAAT
>WOGN01001418.1:0-19350 GCA_015342105.1 Leptinotarsa texana
GCGCACTACCATCGCGGCCAATTCCACAAGTGCTTAAAAACACTCGAGATATTGACAGTGTACTCAGAGTCGAAAATATGTTTACGTGAGGTACAAGCTTTTCACAGTAAGTGAAAATGTTGAGGAAGTAAAGAAAGTTGTTATGGACAATCGTCGAATCACTATTAGAGCAGTTGTCTCATGCCATACAAATTTTCCGGAAATTTTGAACATGAAGCGTGTGGCGAAGTTTGTTTCAGAATTGCTGAATTTTGACCAAAAAAACTGTCACATGAGCATTGCTCAGGAATTATTGTATGAAGTCAACAGGGATTCAGATTTGCTTTAAAGCGTTTATGGTTATGATATCGAAACCAAAATCCAATCGTCCCAATGTGGAAGGGCTCAGGAGAGCCAAGACAAAAAAAAGCAAGTCACGTGTCAAGGTTTTGCTTACTGTTTTCTTCAATTACCATGTTGTAGTGCATCAGGAGTTCTTGCCACATGGACGTACGGTCAATAAGGGGTATATTATATTGAAGTTATGTTCTGCTTGCGAGAAGCAATACAAAGAAAACCTCCGGTATTGTGGAAAATCAACTCGTAGCTTTTGCATCACGATAATGCACCTGCTCTCTCTTCATTGCTTGTTCATAATTTTTTGACCAACACTGTAATTATGCCTCAGTCACTGAATCATCTGTTTTGGCCACTTGTGACATTCCTGTTCCCATGATTGAAGAGGCCCTTGAAAGGAAAAAGTGCATATCAGAATTGTTTTGAGGATTGAAAAAAGACGCCGTCACAAGTATATTATACCTGAAGTGAACTACTTTGAAATGGCCAAAACAGAAATTAGAGAATAATCATCTTTTGCGAAAAATCAAAATTCACTCAACTTTTTGAACAGACCTCGTACACTCAGTTCTTTATGGTGTTTAAACTTTCAAATTGGAAAGGTCACATTGCATATTAGGAGGATGAAAATAAAAAAAAGTATTATGTAAATATACTTTATTATTAAAGGAAAAATTGAATTACCAAAAGCTTGCATCTAGGCAACTCTGAAATTACTGCAATTATGCTAAAAATATATAATTCCTAACAAATGGAGTTTTAATCTTTTGAGGACCCTGCTAGTTGTCCTTTGTAAACAAAATAAAAGATATATATACATTATGGAGAAGCATCCCAAGCCTTCAGAGGAGCAATCAAGAGTTGGGTTCTTATTTACACCACCAATAAACATGATAATCAACTCCACTTTAGTGATATATTAATAACTTCGAATGTCTTGGGTTAGATGGGTGCCTACATTTTATAAAATTTCAACAAATCTAGCAACCATGAACATTTTATGAGGCCCAAGCTTCGAGTTCTTTCATATCGTCATCTTCCTCCACTTTTTCTGAAAAAAAAAAAGAAATGTCACTCAAGTTTGTTTATATAGAAATTTGTTATTGGCATTGACATATTTCACAGTTTGTCCGACTTTATTGAAACTATTTATACATAAATGAACTTACAAAGGAAGACAACCAACAAATACTGTTATAGGTTATTGTTGTTAGGATCTCTCTGACATACCTATTACACAAATCAACACACTTGGTAGGTCAGAAAAATCTAAATCTTAATAATACGTGACTTGATATAATTGTGGCTGGATAAAGTAACCTTGGGGCACGCTGTGTATAGTAGCCAAAAAAAGATAAATTTTCTCATAAAACACATTCAAATGCCTGATGCCAGAGGAAGCTATTGTATAGTGAAACAGATGTTGAGGTTTGCTAAACTGTCTAGTGAGAATCTCACAATGAAGCATTACTTGAATTGTAGGGTAACTTACTAGACACTATCCATTTAGGGAACCTGAACAAACTAGGGCCCTTTAATGGAGACCTTAACTGCATACACTGCAACAAAGCTCTGTGCGACTGTCCCATATAAAATGAATGGAGAAAATGAATATTCCAAATGAGAATTTTGAACATTTATCTCTCCTAATGTTCCTATACTTAGTAAGATCTGACTAATGTTTGACTGGAAACTACTTGCTTAGCTAATACCATGAAGGATATTGAATTATATATTACATAAAATTAAATCAGGACAGTATTATTTTTTTTATTAATGAAATCTTGAGAAAGTCTTGAAAAAATACTCACTAGCTGGTTTGACTGGCTTGGCAATGGCGCCAGTTGGGACAGCTGGCAATTCCGTCGGTCCAGGAACCTTGAGTAAATCTTCCTCCAGACCTTCTTGTTCGAGTTCTTCTAGTTCTTTCTCCAACTCAGCATCGTCCAAGTCATCTGAGAATCCAACTGGGTTGCTGATGGCATTAGAGATTTCGTTCGCAATATCGTGTTGCTCAGCAATGTCATCCATGATGTCATGCACATTGTCCACGTCCCTTTAAAGAAAATATTTTGTTCATATACTGAGAATAAAAAAAATAAATAAAACGGAATACAATATTTTATTGATGGCTCATAATGTAAGTTGTTTCATTTCTGGAAGAGTGAATGGGGTGACCCTCTTACCATTGGCAAAAAATGAGGCTGAAACAGAGTAACTATTTAGTTTGCTTAAAAACTTTTGGCAGAATCTTCCAGGATTGGCTGACTCCAAGGCGTTTATTCACCCTTCGAAGCTTGATACCAAACAGTTGTTGGACTACAGTAGGGATGAACAAAGATGTCTAACGAGCCTTCTTACAAGTCACTGTCATTTGAATCATCATATACAGAGACTCGGACTGTCGAAAGACAGTGTGTGCCGCCTCTGTGCCTGCTCCTCTGGGGAACGAATCAGGTTTTTAGAATTTGGCAGAGCCGTACTCTTACCATCTGACCTGAAAGACCTCTCACCATACAAACTACTCGGCTTCGTTAAGAAGCTGTGTTTATTTGGTCGAGTGTGAATCGGAGTGAGCCACAATAAACCCTTGAGGGTTGCGGTCGAGGGTCGAATAGACACACTTACTTTATACCTAACCTAACCTAGTTTGTTTAATACACTAATCAAGTATTTAAGTTAGGTTAGTTCAGTAGTTGGTTATGTGTGTTATGTTGGTAATAATCATAGTCAGGGAAGGGTTTTTCAACTGAAGATGTGTAGTGCTTGATTTGAGTAAATAATTTGGTAATAATGGATGTGGGAACCCTGCCTGTTATTATCTCATATGCCTTTCTGAATGTATTCAATGATAATAAATAATCGATTTCCCTTGATGTCCGAAACATTAGACAAAGGGCTAAAATAATTGAGAAAACTCATCCCATACGATTTGTAAATGAAAAACTATGAGTCATACAGATTCACATCACAGGAATTTATAAGTCTCGCCAATTTTCTTCTGATCTATTACATTTGCAAAACAAAAATACCAAGACTCAGTCACAAATTTCAGACCATAATAGTGATTCAGTTGGTACAATAAAGGACACTATTAATTCATATTCAGATTAGAAATCCTCCAAGAAAGTATTGATGTTCGCACTATCTCCGAAGTTGATTATTGCCATGTTGGTTGGACTAAGATTTCTAAACAGTATACATCAATTGGATGGTTATTCAGTAACTTACTGATATTTTTTCAAATCAATGAATAATTTATTTTAGAAGTATGGGACTTCTGTGAAAATTTCAAAGTTTCTTCTGACATTTCACAATTAATTTCACCAGTGGTGAGTTTCTATTCTAGACACTACAGCCAAAAACAGTCTGTGAGACCAGGTGACATATTTTTTTTCTAGATAGATAATTTATGCAGAGATATTTTTTAACAAAATTATTTTTGCGTCAAACCTCGTTTGAGAAATAAGTTATTACCAAAAAACAAGAGAGGTAGTGATTTTCAAAACAGGACTCACGAAAATATGGTCAATACTTACAAGTTTTTATGGGCTTTCTTAAGAGCTTCAGCTGCATTTTTCATAGATTCCAATACTGTGGTGTTCGTACTAGCTCCCTCCAGAGCTTCTCGTTGGAGTTCAATAGTAGTTAAAGTGCCATCTATTTGCAACTGATTTTTTTCTAATCGCTTCTTTTTCTTGAGAGCTTGTAGGGCCACTACATAAAATCAACTGAGACATATACAGATATTACTGTGAAAGGACATAATTACCTCTTTTGTTTTTTGATGCATTTTTCTTTGCTATAAGAGTATATTCCTCAATCTTCTTTTCCAGAAAGTCTTGCTTTTTAATGAGCATTTCCTCAGTATCTCTAAGTTTTTGTATTGCCTCTGCAGGCGAGGCTCCTTCATCTTCTTTCTTGCCACCGAATAATTTACCGAAAAAACTCATATTTGCACTAAATAAGTAACAAATTATGGCTGATTGACCAACTATTAGTCACTCGCAGTGTCACCAACCCACTAATGTTTTGACGCGAGATTGATGTCAAAAATCCGCATAATGGCATAATCTGATCGAAAAGTGCGAAACATAAAAAACAGGCTTGAAAATTGAAGTATTAGGGTATAACAGATATTTCACTCAGTTGAACAAATACATTTCTCCAAAACTGGGATTAATTTGTGTCATTGCAAATGAAAAAATTAATAGTACTTTCAAAATTAACTCTGAACGTAGGAACATAACAATGGGTGTACCACAGGGCTCCATATTAGGTTCTATTTTGTTAAATCTCTATGTAAATAGCTTTGAATTTATAATTGAAGGCAGTAGTCAAATAGCCTATGCTGATGATTTTTCTGCATCTGATACTACATCTTTAAAAAAAGAATGTTGAAAAGCATTAAACCAAGTATCCAGTTTTTTATTGGGCAAGATTTATTTCTCAACACAGGTAAAACCCAGATTAATTGTATTGACAACCGCCAGAAATAATTGAAAATCTCCAGTTCAAAGTAAATAACATACTTTTAAAAAAATGATGGTAGTAGTGTTGAGTTTTTGGTATTTATCTGAATGCATTTTTCCAATTGGAATAGTCATTGCCAACATCTGATATCCAAACTCAATTCCATGAAGTTCCTTTTCAATAATTTGAGATCGGTATTGACTAGGGTTCAGTTATTTAGTATATGTTATGCTTATGTAGACTCTAGACTCTGGGGGGGGGGTTAAATTCCAGCAAAAAATATATTCGTTGCGCAGAAACGCATTGTACCATCCATGGCAAATATTTCCCAGAGAAATTCTTGCGGAAAGTATTTTAAAAAACATGATATCATAACTCTAGCATCAGTATATATATTTGAAATGTGTGTATATGTGTTTGAAAATGAGCCAAATTTCACATTGAACAAGAGTATTCACCACCACGATACGTATATCAAAAACCAGGTTCATGTGCTAATTGCGAAATTGAAAGTGAATTATTTTGGGACAGAATACATTGTTCCGAAAATTAACAATAATCTTTCTGAATATGTGAAGGCTTCAAAGTAACTGCATAATTTTGAATAAATACTAAAGCATACTAACTGTTGGACTTCTTAAATAATTCTTAAGTCTGTTCTTTTATTATCACCCCATTTAATTTTCATGATTAATTTTTATTATCTTCATATTATCTTTGTGGAAATGAAGTATTATTATTATTATTTTCAGCGTAGTGTACCATTATTGTTCCGGTTCGAAAATAATCTGAAATAGATTATGTTGAAAAAAATAAAATTTGACAGAAAATTGCAACTTTTGAATGAATTGCACACAAAGCGCAATATTTAGGAAGAGAGGTTAATTTTTTTCAAAAATGATAATTTAATGGGGGCAGATAGTTTTCGCAAGGAATATTTAAAAGTGCAAATGACTTTCTTTATGTTTTCAATCGTTTTGGCAACAATTCCGAAATGAGAGTCGCAGTGAGAATTTCGTTTGTGTTCAAACGATTTTTATGGGGAAGACATGTTTTGGCATCCTACTTCTCTATCTTCACACAAAAAAATGTGGGAGACTTTGAAAGGAAGGAAGAAAACAATTAATTTTGAAATGGACTATTCACAAAGATGTCTAGATCATGCGTATATGTTACTTTCATATACAAAATGGAAGAGAGATCCCTCTCTTCCAAAACAATTACTTTTATGTACATTGAATTATTCAAGGACACTTAATCCTTATTTGAATTGAAGAGGATATATTTTTAGGAGTGATTAATTTGTGGGAAAGAAAGTTTTTGGCTGTCTACTACTTCATCTGGAAGATTCCCACATCTCTTTTTTTGTATCAAGATGGAGTAGTAGTATATGCAGTATATGCAAGAGATAAAATTCCACTTACATGGAACACTGTCATCCTCAATGGTGGGCATCGATGTTTCGGATAAAGACACTTCAGCACCAATCTGGATAACATTACAAGATGAAGTACTCAATTTATGCATAACATTAGGACCTTATGTCAGAATGATTCAAAACTACAGATGTTACGATGACTGTACGTAATAACATTCACAATCCCAACCACAGGCATTTTTTTAGGAGAGATTAGTTTTTGGGAGAGAAGGGCATTGTCTTTCTACTACTCTATCAATGAACAAAAAATAAGGGAAACTTCTGTAGCAAAAAAAACAATTATTTGCAAAATAACTCTGCACAAAAATGTGTAGATTATGTATGAAAGTTACTTCCAGATACAAGCTGGAAGAAAAAGCCCTCTCGAAACATTTACTTCCATATAAACATTTCACGAAAGAAAAAATACTCCCGAAACAACTACTTTACACAAAATGTGAATTATAAAAAATACATTTTTCCATTCAGGTTGAGGTTGTACTGCAAATTTTTTTATGTTTTCATTCATTCTTGAACCAACTTTGTCATGGCATTCTGGATCATATGATTTTTCTGATGAATGGTTTGAAAGTAAAAGTAGCAAGAGGAGAAATTTTCTGTTGAATTTAAGAACTAGCCTATTCTGAGTTCAATGTCAAAATTTTCAAATTAAAAATCGAATTCTACAAAGTGAACGATAGCCGTCTTGGTTTCAGTCAGGTTGGAGCCTTGCTCCCTTACCCTTTGAACTGTTATCTATAAAGTGATCGATAGCCATCTTGATTTTGATTAGGTTGGAGCCTTGCTCCCTTACCCTTTGAACTATTTATCTACAAAGTGAGGTAGAAATTTTCCTTTTTAAACACTAGAGCCATGTTCCAACTGTTGCCACACTCATGCAGTTACCTTTAAAAACCAACTTCACATAGGTGTTATATGGACTATACGTCAAATGCCATGTCTCAGGTCTTTTCCCTGTGGCTAAGGCAGGGATGAAAAGAAGAAGAAGTATTTTTTACGTCATAATAAGGAAATTTCGGGAATGTAGGGACAGGAATATTTTCATCATTTGAAAATAGCTTTCAAAGATACTACGAATAGTACGATTAATAAATTCAACCAGATGCTGAACAATGCATGAGTCACTTTCAGTAATGAAAAATCGTGTTTATTACGCTGCTAAAGATGGAATGGCCATAGCTCTGTACACTTTAATAAGTGAAATAGACAAAATACAAGCGAATCTCTTAATAAACGAGGTAAATAAGCAACATATTTGTGACATTGCAGTTTCTTTGTTCCCGTGGACAAAACTTGTTTACATCTGATTTGTAATATTGCAGAAAATATCAGAAGAGGATGGGCAGGAATATACACCACTCATAGTAGCAGCTAGAAATGGACACGAAAAAGTTGTACAAATACTTTTGAAAAAATTTAGCCCTGATCTGGAACAAGAAGGCACTGTCAAATTTGATGGTTATGTTATAGAAGGAGCTAGTGCATTATGGTGTGCTGCTTGTGCAGGTAAATGATAGTGATTTCGATGGTCACTGCATTTCACCTAGGAAGACTGCTTTTAATATTTAGCAGAAGATGGAAATAATTCAAGGTGTTCACTACACACATGCTATTCCTTGTCCAAAATTATTTCAAGGTCCATTATTTCCTTCTACTGTATATTTAGAGTTTTTCAAGGTCTTGTGTTTGTCTTCAAAATATGAGGCCAATGCCAAAAATGTGTTTCATTGATGAAATTCCGAGAGGGCTTTTTTAAAGTATAGGAAGTAACAGATCAAGGTTATTCATAGATATAAATATAGTTTCAACTAAACATTTCACTTGGTATCTATCTGAATAAAGAGGATATGTGTTATTTATACATATCCTCATATGTATCCAATATGGATATATATTTATTATTTATGATAGATAGTATGCCTCAAAGATGCCCTACAGCTACTTAACAGTAGTCCGAAGTTACCTGGGATCAAAGCAACTTAATTCAGTTTCAAATACTCTGCAAAAACTTAGTACAATATAATTCGCACCTGAACAAGTTATTGCATAGTGAAAAATGTGTTGCGATTTTATGAACTGTCTAGTGTGAATGTCACAATAAACTGCATCTCTAATATATTATCATTGATTTTCATCAAGCATCTCAAAATTCCACAATAAAATAATATTTTATTGGTATCATCAATACCCAAAAGTCGATTATATACAATCTGAAACAAAATTTTATCACCTGTCAGTACATATCCTTTTCACAATTGTAGATATGTATTTTAGAAGGTCTATAGAACACTGATAGATAAAACAGGAATGATTATTTCATGAAAGTTGTATGCAAAGAGTTATCACTTAATAATTTATTCTGAGCATGTAATATCTGTGAATAATATCTGTCTCAGTTTCTTTTTTTCTGATTGATTTGGCCGTTACTTGATGAAGATCCATAGTAATTTCATAAATATCACTGTTGAAGAAGCTACTGTGTTAGCAAAACATGTGATATATTTCTCAAATAAACTTTGTGGAGATCAAATCGTAAGGTGTAGTTTATGAAATGTCTCAGTTTCCATCAATAATTTCTGCTGTATAATTTAGGTATGAACTTCTAGACTTTTCTGGTTACCGAAGTCGGATATGTGCTGTGTCTTTTTTGCAAAGTGTTACAATATCTTGTTTAGTCTGGCCAATATACTAATCTAATTATGTTGTTTTGTAGTAGTGTATGTTTTGGATTGTTCAATTATGTTAATTGTTTAAGGAAATCTAAATATATGTAAAGCACTTGTGAAAGCTGGGGCAGATGTGAATCATGCGACGAAAACCAATTCTACTCCTCTCAGAGCCGCGTGTTTTGATGGAAGACTGGACGTAGTTAAATACTTAACTTACCACAAAGCTGATATAAACATAGCAAATAAATATAACAATACATGTCTAATGATAGCATCGTACAAGGGACACTTAGATGTAGTAAGTATTTGTTTTGCGTTTTAGTTTTTCGGCTTTTACTTTAACATTTCATCTTATTAATAATGCTATAAAACACTTCAATGGCCCAACTGACCAGACATAAGTCAAGTATTCATTAAGAAATGTACAAATTTTGATTGTGTGGTTTGAATTTGATTGCAGTTCCAGGACTTTTTCTTTTGTTTTTCTAGTTGATTGTAGGACTTTTGAGTTCATTCAATTGGTTGTGCGAAGATGATTGACATAAATTAGAATAAACCAGTATGAAGTAAGTCCCAGGCACACTACTGTTTGGGTAGGATACACTATTGATTTCAGCGTGGTCCTGCCAGACTAGCCTCTATGAGGTATCTTGCATGATTATCTGTGGGATATAATTCAATGTCCATCTTGGTAAAGCCGGAGAAATAGTTTTTTTCTGGCAGGCATTTACCAGATCCTGTGTTGGTATTGGGAGAGATCAATGTTTTAATATTTTATTTTGAAATATATATTTTCTTTTTAGATTTCTGTTAAAGTATGGTACGTGGGATGTTTCTTACCCGCTTTCGGGCTTTGTTCACAAGATGGAACTATCGGTAGTTAACAATCAAATAATATAGGTCTTCCAATAGGGACTTCCAAACTTTGACAATTGACAACGGCCATCTTGTTGAAGCTATATCTGTCAAATTAGTTGTCATTTATTCAATCTATTTTGCCAAATCACAATGGCTGGATATAGCATTCAACAACACGGGCAAATAATAAAATTGTTTCATCACAATGGGTGTTCAGTTTGGGCAATGTCCGCGCGCTTTGGGGGTACTTTTACTATGGACAATTTTGCCAGCATAGCCTATTGAGTTCCCAAATTATAGGGATAAAACACAACATCATATCTCTAATAAATTTAGGCCAATTGAAATTGGCCTATCCTGTATAATCCTTGAAACAAAATAAGTTCTATTTCTCATATTTGGTGTTTTGAATGTGATTATGGGTCAAACGATATTTTGTTTGAAAATTCATCAATTTTTGACATAATACAAATGCTGCATTTTTTTTTTCAAAATTAATTTTTTCATTTATTTGCTTATTTACAATTTAGTTCTTGTATTAAAAAAAATTGTTAGCTTGTGTTGAACATGAAAATGATGACTAATTTACATTCTATTTGTGTACACAGTATCTCATACCATTTTCACCATGACTATTTCGACTTATTATTTCGCTCGCAATGGTTTATTAAACTGCTGAATGGCTGGGGATGAAGGCTAATCATTCCATATCTATTGCTGCGTCACCTTTCAAAATCTGTCCATTTTTTTAAACTGTGATATGCCAAAAAATTAAATGGATTCTTCTTAAAAAGCCACAATTTTAATTAGGAAAATTTGGAAATGTTCTCCAACCTAAGTACCATTACCGTAATATAGGTTATCTTCAAACTTTTTGAAGCAATTGCAATAACACTTCAAGACATACACTAAAGACTCACCTTCGAAGGTATTTCAATGAGTCCGGTGACGGACACTTTGTTTTTTGTGTCCCCACAAAAAATGTAACAGATCAAAGTCCGTTGACCAATGATGCCACTTTAGTGCATCCTTTCGTTCTATTCATTGACCACAAAACCTGTTGGTTTAATAATTATACCTATGCTTGTGATCAATGTTGTGGAGTACAGTTTTCTTTTTTCTCGACATTTAACATTATTTATATTTCTTTATTTTAAAACAAGTGAACTGTAAACCTAAACACTTATCATCATATCACTATTAGAATTAGATAGACATGACCATACAAATATAGTATCCATCTACGAAAAACAGAATAATGAATTCAAAAATAAATCCACCCAGCCACATAAAAATTTTTGTTTTATGAATCGTACGCCAACTTTTGACAGAAAAAGGGAGAATGGATATAATAATAATAATAATAGTTTTTTGTTATTCTGTAAGATAATCAAAAAGGTATATTGTGTAAGATTAGTCACAGAAGAACTTATAAATCAAACCAAAAATAAGTAGTAATGAATATTACTGGAGTTTTTTCCCAACACCAAATCGTTATTTTTAACACCTCGACACGAGTTTCGATCACCAACTATCATATTCAAGAGGAGTTTAATCTTCCTGTTGAAGATGATCACTTGGTGATCGAAACGCGTGTCGAGGTGTTAAAAATAACTATTTGGTGTTGGGAAAGAACTCCAGTAATATTTAAAGGGAATAATAGTTTTTCTCTAGTAGGAAAGACTTGAGTTGTAATGTTGAAGCTGTGGACAGTGCTACAGTTTTTCAGTTCAAGGGGTAGTGAATTGAATAATCTGTGCGCTATTATATTGGAGGAATAGCAAGTCAGTGCATTTTTACAATATGGCACATGAAAGTCTGTCTTACACCTAGTGTTAATAGAATGCAAGTTTTCATTTCAGTTATGGTTATCATGTGTAAAACATAATTCGAATATATACAGGCACGCAGCCTATTATGACATTTTTCTTTCACGTTCATGATCATTTCTATCTGGATTGTGGTATGATCAATCAAAGTTCTATGTATAACTGCCGCAATGAGGTATGTCACCTGTTTACAAACTGGTCATACACCTAATAGGTCATAAGACCTGTCAGGTGTTTGAGGTGTTTGAAGATATCCTTCTTCTCCAAACTATATCCATAATCACACTTCATTTTTTGGAGCACATAAGGGAAGAAATAATAGACGTAAATTTTTTAACACCTTCGAAGAACCTCTTCCTCGTTTTTTAGTGAAGTATAATTACTTCCAAAACCTGACTCATGGGTACATTTTACTGCGATTTTCGTTTTATAATAATTTTGCACTACCTATTTTCAATCAGTATTTCAATGTGCTGATGTTTAAGACACCATTCAGGTTCGTTTTTTAGTATTAATTTGATTCTTTGGCTGACAGACATATTATTGAATATTCACATCTGCTTTTTTCTTTCTTGTAATTTTAACATTCTATCAAATAATACAAATACTTAGAATGACATTTCTATTATCCCTGTGTTTAAAATCATTTTCTTATATATTTCCATCAGAATCTGTTAAAATGAAACCCAGTTTTTATCACTGGACCCTTCAATTCTGCTTCTTATGCAACAATCACATCTAACTAATCACGTCACTAATCTGATGGCGACCATGAGATACCAGTGACCCGCGTCTGAATTCTAGGTTAGTTTTTTACTAGAAAAGGGTGCCAATCCGAACGAAAAAGCTCTCTGCGGTGCCACCGCCAGCCACTTTGCAGCCGAATGCGGATACCTCGAAGTGGTGAAGGAACTCCTCAAGTATGACGCAAAATTCTCGAACAACGACGCCGGCATGACGCCCATCAAAGCTGCCGCTGAAAGGACGAGGTCGGACGTCGTTGAATATCTGGCGCAGAGGCCGGAGATCAGTCTTGAGGATAGGATCGAAGCGCTCGAATTACTAGGGGCATCGTATGCGAACGATAAGGAAAATTATGATCTAGTCAAGGCATATAAGTATATGCACATGTCGATGGAATTGAGGTAAGTTAAAACATCATTATATACATACAGACAGACATACTTTATTCAATCATATTATGTAAATAATACCATATATATGACAAGTTGAAGAGATGTTACTAAGTTATATTGCTTGCAAAGTAAGAAAACATCAATACAAGCAGAATAAAATGAGAATGAATCAAATTAAGAGCTATAACAACTTTTTAATTAAAAACAATATATAGGAGAATTTTTCAAGTATAAGTTCTTTATGATGAGTTATATTTAAATTATACATTCATGTAATATACTTATAGGTAGGTATGTTTTTTGTGGCTCACACCTATTGAAACTCAGCCAAAAGCTTCATCTTCTTGAAAAAGCTGATTAGTTTCTTCAGTAATAATCTTTATTCAAATGGGCATCATGATTCACAGACATACTGGCGGTACGTTTATTTCTGTTGAAGATGGTATTGAAATCAAAGCAAAAAGAGTTCTTACACCTAACGGAAATTATTGGATTCTTTGTAGAAATTCTAGTGAGTAGACAAAAATGGTTGTTAGGTGGAGTCTACAACTCTCCATCTCCTAGTGATACATTTTTTTCTATTAACTGGAGGATATTAATGGAAAAATATGAAGAAGGGCCTCTTTTACACAGTAAACTTCATCAACTTTCTAAATACATGTTATATTTTGTTTATTGACCTCTATTCATACCCAAGGTGACATGGATAAACAAGATCAACGTCAATGCTGTCTTATGCTGAATTAACATCCGGAAATATGCAGCTCTTCAAGGACCTTTATTTTATTTGTTCCATTTTTAGAATATGCAATCAATTATTTTTGTATAAATATGTCCTCCATAGCGAAATGAGTATTATTATTACAGTTACATTAAAGTACGGTTATAGTCAATTTATGTTCAATTGTAACTCTAGGGAATACAGTACTGTTTCCCTTTTTTCAAAATGAATAAATTTTCAAAAACATTAATATTTCCAAAGTGAGATATAACATACATATTTATTCAACAGTGAAGTAGTCCACAAGATGAACCAATAATAGTAAAACTCCATTTGATTTTGTAATAACTAACTGTAATAATATAGATGCTAATGTACCAAGTTAATCAAAAAATGACAGACCACTTTATCATAGCAGTTGACTGTTTCAAAAGCTGCATTAATGAGCCGATGAAATTGTAATCACTAGAAACATATCAAATCAAACATCATGAGATCAACTCGACTCACAAGAAAGTTGATCGACCAGTGCTAGAATATTGAATTAGCAGTACACGAACAAATCATACTATAACAAAATGAAAGAGTGTGTTGAAAAATGTATAAGTATTCCTAGGTTTCGAAAGGGCTTTCGAGACCATTGATTGAAATATTTTTTCAGAAAAATTGACATAATATGGAATTGCCGGTAATGTACTGCTTTGATTCAAAAGTTATTTGAAAAATAAAAAGTAGATCACAAAAGTTGATTCATTATAACCTCAACAGAATCTGAAATGGATTCAATGAGACACACAAGGTAGTGTACTGGGTTTACTCTCATTCATTGCCTATCTCATTGATATTTATTATTTAATAGGTAGACAAATAGTTGTATGCGTATAATACTGGGATGCAATCGACTTACCCTTATGCTCGATTCTCTTCAGTGGTTATCAATCTCAAACAGATTTTATTATCTAAGTATGATTTCTATATTCGAAATAATGAAGGGTATTCAATCTATTTTAAATTTTTTATCAAAGTAAATACATAAGTCCACCAATATGACACTAGAACAAATATAAGCTTTCATGCATCCAGGGCAAACTCAAGGTCAGCAATAAATAGTCTGTTTTTCATAGAACTAGTCTTGTTCTTTGAGAAACAACACAAGTATTCACACTTTCAAACGAGCATTATTGCAGCGTATTAGAAAAGATAATAAATTTTAATGTATGTTTATGAGTGCATCTGTATCTAGACTTACTGAAGTTTCATATATTTTATTTTTTCGTGACGTTATTTATTCATGTTAAACGCATAGCAACTTGTAACAGTAACAAAAATTATAATAATAGTTCTTCATATACTGAATTAGATTATGTCATGATAAATATCCATGAAAATGTGAGTTTCTGCAGTTATTCTGCTAAAAACACAAAAGCGGCTATAGTTGTCACTAATAGCTAATATCACATAGTTTTAGTGTCCGACCGAAACTATATTTCGGCAACGGTCTCAGTTTCGGCCGAAACCGGACCTTCCTTACAGGGATTATGTTTTGAGGAAAAAAATAAAGAAAACGTTATTATAGTCAGTATTTATTTTTTTATCTTTAAATCACAACGTTATGCAAGCTTCATCGTTTTTACTTACTGATAATCAGCAAATCAACATAACATTAAGAAAAAAATATTAATTGCACTTCAAAAATACTTAAAATAGCTGAGGGGTTTATTTGTGTAGGAGTAGATTCTTCTTTCGAATATTATTAATGGTTTTTCAAAAATATCAAACATAAAATTACTTATTTAAGTTGTTATCTAATATCACAATAGTTACTTAACATTTATGTAAACGAAACCGAAATTTCGTTCGGACATTATAAAGTTTCTAGAATGGATTTGAAATCAGTAAAATAACTGTGATCTCTGGAACCAAACTTTGCAGGTTCAGTGATCCAGATAACCCGATTAAGAAAAAATTAATTACACCTATTCCGGCTTATGAAAACTGGGTGGAATGTCAGAACATCGCTGAGCTCGAAGCCCTACTAGGTAACAATAATAGCTTACATATGGAAGCTTTGACCATCAGAGAACGGATCTTGGGTACTCAGAATCCAGAAGTACCCCATCCTATTATATACCGAGGAGCAGTTTTTGCCGATAATGCACGTTTTGACAGGTATGTGAAAGTTGTCTTTTTAATATTTTCATTGAGATAGTTTGATATCATAATAGACAGTAGTTCAAAAATACTAGAGATAAAATAGTTTTTGATTACTTCAGTATCTGAAAAGAAACAGATCTTTTTTTTTTTAGATGCCTGGAATTGTGGTTGCATGCCCTCAAGCTTCGACAAAGAAACCATGTATCTGTTGTCAAAGACCTCCTCAGATTTGCCCAGGTTTTTTCCCAGATGTTACACGTGGGCGTTAAGGTTTCTTACAATCACGTTTTTGAAGTATTATCGGCTGCTATAGTAGAACTTGAAAGAAACAAGATGAAAATGATGAGGCCTGTCCCTAAAAATGATCCCGATACTGTAATGGTAATTTACTTATCTGTAGAACTCTTGGTTAGTATGATGTGTTGGTAAAAGTTTGAGGTGATATTTTTTGCTTACTCATCTGCTGTAGTGTATCACAATTTCAAATATGTTTTGAAAAAAAAAATCAATAAATGAATGATGAAAAGGAACTTTTGTTATTGTACCGAATAATTAAAGTACTAAACTTTGTTTTTAGCATTAATTTCATTCTATTGGCCTCAACTAACTCATTTATCAGTCCAACACTCAATGATCGATAACATTGAAAGAAATCATCATTAACAATCAGGATTACATTTCAGTATTTTTTTTTTAATTGTGCCCCATATTGGGCGCCGCTTTATATTATGCTATCTGATTCAAATAGAAAAATTTCTTGTTTTAATTTCAGGACGACATTGAGAGTAACTTGACAACTACTTTGTACCTGTTAACTATTCTAACAAAACTGTTGAAGCAGTGCTCCGACGAAGAAAAGTTCAATGTCAACCGAATGGTGTTCACATTGAACCAACTTGAGGTTACGCTAAGAGATGGGCAATCTCTGTTACACCTGGCATGTAATGCAGAAACGCCTGTGGATGATTTCCATACAAATGATATATGCAAGTAAGTCTTATAATATGAATTACACTTGGCTTTCCCATTTGTAAGTAAATAAATTAACAAAACATGGGGTAGATGAGTTTTTTGGGAAGATTGAATAGAACTGGCCGATATTTATTGAAAATCCATTTTAAAACTCATTAATATAGTTTATTGTATGATTTTCATTAAAAAAGGTTTCACAAAAACCGCGACATGGGTTTCGCTATACAATAGTTTTCTCAAGCGCTTGAGAAAGACCATAAAAGGTTTTACAAAAATCGCGACACGTATTCTCAAGTGCTTTAAAAAGCTATTATATAGCGAAACACGTGTCGCGGTTTTTGCAAAACGTTTTATAGTGAAAATTATATAATAAACTGTATTAATGAGTTTTTTTCATCAACTGTAGGTTCACAAATTCCAATAGGAGACAGTTTGACCTTCTTTTCTCTTTCACACAAGCGCGTAACAAATATTCTTGTTCAAGTTATAGAACATTCCAATCTAATAATTGAAATGAATGGATTATATCACTGACTACAAGTTAGAAATCTTCCAGATTCCCCTGCGCAGATACGACCAAACTTTTGATACAGTGCGGCGCTAACGTCAACGCAATGGATGCTGACAGGAATACACCCCTCCACGTCATTGTTAACTATCATAAGGCTGTGTCTGATTTTATTACGTTACACTCGATTATCACAGATCTGACTGAAAATGGAGCCCATCTTGACTGCGTGAATAAACGTGGAGAGACGCCTCTGGAATCTTCAGCTACAGGTAGTAAGTGAATCTGATATTGTGTATTCTTACCTAGGGTTATCAGTAATTTTTTCATTCAAAATTGAATTGCAGATGTTTATCTGCAATAATGGTCTTTGTGAGGTATCTTGCAAAATTGTCTAGAAGTATTTCAATATCTGCCATAGTATGATAGATGATAACGTATTCAAAAAACACACTTTAGTGTTAGATTTCCTTGGAAAGTTTACAAAACCTCGGCTCGTGTTTCGCTATTCGATAGTATCTTCAGGCATCACAATACTGTTTGTTTATGTCCTGCTTTTATATTAATTTGAATTATTATGATCTACTACCTGCCAAATTTCTACATGATAAATTCATTACCTCAACCATTTACCTATGTTGAAACAACTCATAATACTGGAGAATAATGAATAAAAATTTTTAACTGAACTATCATCTTACCTACTTTCAAGATCTGTCCAATTTCCTGAATACAAACCAAATTCAATAAAGGGGAACAATTTAAATCTATTCGATCATTTAGCAATAATACTGAATTTTTTCGTCTATTGATTTCTAAACATTTCAAAAGCTTGAGTTTTGAACCTTTCTCTTCCAAATGCAATACGTCATAATCGTGATTGAACTGGTGTCCCTCTGTCAAAGGATGGTTCGCAAATGTTGAACTGGTCTTTCCATTCAAAAAACTACTTATATGCTCTCTTATTCTTTTAGAAAAGGTTCTTCAGGTTTGTCAGTTATACAGTTTCTGACTAGAACCCCAAGTCAACTTGTATACTCCTGATCTGTCTGACACTGGAATTTTAACTTTGTTTTTTGTTCTGTAGGCTGCGTCCATTTCTTTGCTACTTGAAAAACGAACGATATACATAATCTTTAGTATGATTCTTTGAAACTGGATAGACCTGATGTAGAGCTTGTTTCTGAAAGTTTTCAGAAAGAATTTTGCCAAGATGCGAAACACATGTCGCTTAAGTTTTTTGAATATGTTATCTGTCATTGTATTCTCCTGGAAAGTAGTTTTCTATTCCTCCTATTACACAAGTTTTTCCTACTTTGAAAGCTAATCATGTAAATATTTTCATTTTTTCTTAGCCATACAATGTTTTGGAGGAGATGAAATCGTATAAAAGAATACGTCTCTTTAAAAAAATAAGTTATGTTCCAGTAATCAGTTATCAAAAGAAAGTTGTAACGTGATA
This sequence comes from Leptinotarsa texana, assembly GCA_015342105.1. Taxonomy (NCBI): domain Eukaryota; kingdom Metazoa; phylum Arthropoda; class Insecta; order Coleoptera; family Chrysomelidae; genus Leptinotarsa; species Leptinotarsa texana. The sequence goes on from WOGN01001418.1 coordinate 18,557, forward strand.
CAACCCCTGTTTTTATTAATTTCTGTTATCTATATGTTTAGCAGGATGTTGCAATGAATAAAAAAAGTCTATTTACTTTCCAGGTGTAGCAGAAATAATACTCAAAACACAAATGAAATTGAGTCTGAAATGTATAGCAGCGAATGCTGTCAAACAGCATAGACTTACTTATCAAGGTCAGGTGCCTTTATCCTTGGAGTCCTTTATAGAACTCCATGGACCTGGTATCAAGAAAGCCTAGTCAAATTTAGATTTTTAAGTACAATATTTTTTGATAAACCAGATTGTATATTGTGTATAAATGCAGGAGCTTCTACGTGTTCAAATGTTTAATAAAACGTTTTCAAAAATAACACTTGTCCTTGATTACTTTGGGTTTTGATAACATATCAAAACTCAACTGTTTTGTTTCAGAAGACATAGAGTAACCAAAACATATGTATGAGGTATGTTCAGCAAATAAGGAAAATTTTCGTTTTTTGAAAATATTCTTTTGTCTCCATTACATTGTCGCCTTCAAAATAGTCTCCATTAGATATGTTACGATCTGCAAATCGACCAGTTTCTGAACATAGACATCTAGGACCATTTTATATACCCCATATAGTCCATTTTATATACCCCATATAGTCCTGAATGTCTATGACATACTTATCACATCTAAAGCAAATTCAAATCCAAGATAGAGTTGATGCAAACATGCCCTACGCACGTGATATTGAAAATCCCAAGAATTGGCCAGGGTCGTATTCAGAACCAACATCTTGTTGATCGCAAATGCTATATCATACTTA
>WOGN01001419.1:0-19350 GCA_015342105.1 Leptinotarsa texana
TTTGATATTTTTGGATATTTTGAAGAATAATGTCATTTTTCGATGTTTCTTTTTTTAAATGTCAATTTTGACAGGTTAAGGAAATCACGTGACCTATTTTGTAGACGCCATTTGACATCATTTCTTAAGCAAAATCTACTGCCAAAATCAAATTTCACATAAAACGATAAATAAAAATGTTTCCCATTTGATGCGGACTTTATAGGTGACACTGTATAATGTGACGATATTTAAATGTTATGATATTGCAGCGTTATGATGGAGTGTATTTTTTCGATTTAAGAGTTCACTACCGAAATGATTTCGAAAGAACAGATCTACCTGAACAGAAACACTTGTAAAATAATTGTTAGATGATTAAATTGAGAGTGATGATATAACTTTTCGAACTTTTGAGGTAACTACTACAAGATGTCTGTAAAATACTAATTGATAAATGAAATTAATATCCATCCAGAAGCACTTTAAGTTCGTCATATATAACGTGAATCCGCCATCGTAATTTCATGGCCATGACAGTGAATTGGGTATATATTATTATAACTGTCTTGTTTGTAATTTGATTCACTTATTAACACTGACTATCCAAATAATGAGTAAATTGATCTATTCAACACCGATTCAACTTTCATAAGTACTGCTCATTAGTTGTACGCTTTGCCGTTACAAAAAATTATAACCGGAAGTCGAACAATAACACATTATATGATTTTCATCCACTTATTTGTTATATTAACAAACAGACTTTAGTTAATCAGTAGTTGTTTCAAAACTGTGTTAGTGTGTTATATAAGCGTTAACGGTGAAAAACTATATCTTATTGAACTGTTTCTTCGAATATCCATGCTCTAGAACCAATTAATTCATAGAAATATTTCGAAAAATAATCATTCACGCTTTCCTGAGCAGAGGTTATGAAATTGTTGGGCCGTTATCACATACAAAGGCAATGAAGCAAGCAGGGCGAATTGTCCAATACCTCTTAATGGATACTATCCATATTTCGATGGAATTGATGTTGTTCGAAGGTTTTCTTTTTATTTTTTATCCACACACTTGTTTGGATTTGAAACTGCATATTTTTCATTAACTTTATCGAATAATTATGGATAAGGATCACTTCAGAATTCCAAAGCAATATATAAAAAGCAATAACTTTCTTATCAAAAACAAAAAAGTATCTTTATGAAACAATAAAGTACTGACTAATTCAAAGTAACATTCTATCATTAGCATCATCTTCTATTTAGGTTTATAATACCTATTACTACCTACCTACCTACCTAGGAAGCCGACCTGAGAGACACCCTGAACAGAGTCAGGAAAAGAGCAAAACTACTAAAAGCCTTGAGAAACAAGCTCGAGAGTTGTGAGAGCAAAACTTTATTACATATCTATAAGACGTGATCTACTGCGCAATCCTCCCGAGACTAACACACCGGTTACTAACAACAGAGAGGAGAATAGTACAAAACTTACCCAACCTTCCTAACCAATTCCCCTCCAAAGAACTATATAACACCGTAAAACCAACCCATATAAATTTGATATTTCAGGAACTGCGAGGCAAATACATCACCAGAACAATCAGAAGTAGCAACAACACCGCAATTGAAACGCTAGCTACTCCCTGGACGCCTCGCGGGGGCGCTAGGAGGATTCCAAGGAAAAACTCCCATTTCCCCCAGTCAGCGATTCCAGAACATCATTGATAAGTTTCCGCTGGCTATCAGGTAAAAGACAGTCCACTGCCAGAGAAGACCAGACCTACCTATCCCCCAAGACCCACCAGCAATGGCCAAGGAACGAGAGAAGACCCACTAACTCGACCTACACAGGACAAAAGCATTGTTACCAAACATAAATACCCAGCAGAAAGAACTAGAATAAGCTAAACATTAAAAAAAATATTATTTTAAATTAACACAACCCCTCAAGAGGTACTAGCCTACAGTAGGGCACCACATAAAACACATGTAATACTAACTTACCAACATTAAGGGAAAATAAACGTATTTGATCGATATTATATTAACCTTAGACTCCTTAGGTTTAGGTTACAAGTTTATTCTTTCTTGGATTCAAGTTCCTGATAGTCCTTATTTTCATTTCAGTCAAATACCAGCTTGTCCCTATCAAATTTATGAGTACCTTCAAATTATTCATGCAAACTATATTAACAGTCGATTTCAATTTTCGATTTAGATATATCATTTCTAACTTCCAGTTTCATTTTTCAGAAGCGATATTGTTGTCGTAATTTGACAACACAAAATCCCTATAAAGAGGAGATTTGACATTAACAGACCACAAAAAAGTTACTGTTTGGAATTGAATGAATGTTGTTTTGGGACTCCTTAGCAAAAATGTGATTTTTTTTTAGATGTTCCAAAATGATTCTCATGACCTAGCAACATTTGTTACCAAAGAATATGGTAGTTCAGTGAAATATTCCTTTAGCTCATTTTGGGATTTGGTTATTGTGGAGTGAAACTTTCCCAAATAGATAAAAATGAGAAGTTTTTGGGTTCGAGATCTGTGAAAAATTCAATGGAACTTTTAGCATTCGCTAATGAATAATTTATTTGGAATGAAAAAAAACTTGTTAATGGAAATCATTTCAGACTGAATTATCGTAGTGAAATATACCACAACGTCCTTTCTATGCAAATATATTTTGAATTATTAATTAGATTGAATACCTTTAAATTGTTATATAACTTTCTCTTTTGTTGACGAAATTGTAAATATTTTTAGCAAATAGCAGATGAGAACATAATTTAGAACTTATATTCTCATTTGCTATTGGTATCTACCTAGCTACTGTTACATGTTAAGAATGTTGTAGACATTCTAACTACCTTCATGTGAGTGGAGACCTTGACAGAACACGGTGTCCCTTTGCACTGAACAATTAAAAAAGTCATTATATCTGATACACTGGCGACTCACAATGTAATCTATCTTTGTAAATATACTCACGTTACAAAAATTCGTTTATAATTGCGGAGATAATGCGCCTTTAAAATTCATGATTCCGTTTTCGTCCTTTCTCACGCACTTTCATTGTTTTTTATGGCTTCTCTTGTTTTTTTATTGACGGAGTGAGATTACTATCGTGTAATTGATTGAGTTTCGCCAGTGTATAGTATCCCTTACGAAAACATACAGGAAATTGAAAGGAATAAAAAACGAAAACAACCTAAAAAATCTATGGTGAAAATGCAAAGAATACTATTGAATGTGAAGCATGTTTTCAAAATTATCTAATACTTTCGAACGATAGAAGTTTAAACCTATAACACTCAAGACTGAGGTTTGTAGCGTAAATATCGATTCAAACTACAAAAACAAGTCCGTTGGGTCATTGGATCACAAACTTCTTATCGTTTTGAGAGACTTTCAAAATTACTTTCGATTTTTTTGCTGACTAAGCGATTGTTTTAACTCTGATGATCCATCAATATGTTCCTCTGAAGTAACTGAGATTATTCTACCAGGCAGATATGGATGCATATATTGTTTCAATGAACCTTCCTTCTAATGACAAATCATGATTCAAGAAAATCGAGCAAGTTGCCGCTACAGACAGTAGCACAAAAATCCTAGAATCAACAATTGTTTCAGGTTTGTTGATGTTCCCAAGAAATGCAAATTAGGAATAAATGAATGTAAAGAACTGCACAACAAGAAAGTTGAGAATGAATTATTTGCCAGTTTAAATGTTCAGTCATAGTCTGCAGTCACCACTGAAACGATAACACAAATGGATCGTTTAATGCGATGAAGTAACATCAGTGCTCGTCAGAAAAGTCAAATTAATTTTCTGAATAATTGGAATCTCTCTCCAAATAGATGAATATTGCAAATGATTTTCAAAGAAAGCCACCCGGTAGTCATACAGTACCTGTTCTTATTATTAAAAAATGCGTTAATATATTTGCACTCTCCAACTTGTCTCACAAAAACAAAGCATTTCTTAATGTTGCAAGATTGTCCAAGTTCAGTTTATACTATAATCCATGTAAAGGACTGGAGATGAATATATCCTCAAATGTCTGGGACGCTTTAACTACTTTAGCGATTACCTCAATGGTTTCCGGAAGCAAACATTCTCTCATGTGTCACCATCCAATGTGAGTCGCTACTTTCGTACATGCACCGCTTTTAGAGGTACCTTGAGGATTATCCTGTATTGCCTGTGTTTTTTCATTAAAAAAATCTTTCGATGAACATTGAGAGTAGTTATTGACGGTTTTCTGTCAGATACCTTTGCCAACTATGCTGATGATCCACAAGGATCCACATCGTCTCCAACCCTATTCCTACATGAACGACCTAGTAAAAAAATATCCAAAGTTTTGTTTTGTTGACGTCAGCACGCTCATTCGGATTCGGTCCCCAGCGGGACAGACACAAAGTATATGCTTTACTGTCTCATCATTTTCCAAATCGAGGCGGCACACACTGTCTTCCGACAGTCCGAGTCTCTGCATATGACCATGCAAATGACAGTGACCTGTAAGAAGGCTTGTTAGACATCGTAGTTCATCCCTACTGTAGTCCAACAACTCTTTTGTATCAAGCTTCGAAGGGTGAATAAATGCCTTGGAGTGAGCCAATCGTGGACGATTCTGTCAGAAGTCCATAAATCTTCTTGCCACCCAGGTTTTCAATCTTTAATGGGCAAAGCCTAAAGCGATGTCAATGACAGGTGTTCTAGTCCGATTAAGTTGCTCTCAATACCGTCCTTTGCAAGGGAGTCAGCAGCCTCATTGTCTTCCAGGTCACTATGACCAGGAATCCAGACCAGAGACAATCTGTTAAGTTTTCCTATCGAGGAGAGTCGTTTTTGGCAATTTGTTACCAACTTAGACGTTGCTCGGTAAGAGCCAAGAGCTTCCAACGCCGCTTGACTGTCCGAGAATATTTTTATTGACTCGTGTATGAGGTTGGATTCTTCCAATCTCTTCGCACACAATTCAATAGCGTAAATTTCCGCTTGAAATACAGTCGCATAGCTTCCTAGGTAGGTTGATACCTATGTCCTGGGTCTGCGACTGAAAACACCTGCACCAGAACCGAAAGGTTTTTTGATCCATCTGTGAACCAACAACTATCTGCTCTCAATATTTCCTTCTTCAAGCATATTACGAGACTGCTAGATTCTATTCCAACCAACATAAGTATCTTTTATATTTGCAAGTGGAACATTGAAGGAAGTCTGGAGAATTATAGATGATTTTTCTAAAGATAGTTTCAGAAACACACCGCAAACTAGAGTTGCCCACGGTAGTTCAATTCAATACACCTCGTATTAAAGTTTAAAGGAAGACTTATTTTGGAAAACTCCCCAAGATCTTTCATTGAAATAACTATAATGTACAATAATTAAAAAATAGAACGTGAATTGCCTCTTTCGCACAGGAAACACTTTTATAGAGTCTCAGGGGGTTTTCCTCGTTTTTTTCTTAGTGGAAATTAAGTAAGTTAGCTTGGTTTACTAATCGCATCAAAAGCGATACCAAATGCATTTTACCAGTAACATTATTCAGTTTCGTTTGTTAGAACGCAAAGAATATACTAGTGAATTGCATTTTTGCTTACCTTCCTCCATAAATATTCTCAGTCAAAGGCGAGCTCTCATCGTCTGAAAGGTTATCGTCGCTGTAGGGATCTGGTCGCAATCCACTCGCCATTTCTGAAAAAAAGGAAAGTCTAAAATTAATACTGGTGAAAGAAAACGTTATAATAATTTTTTGAGGTTTACCATTGAGAGATTGCTAAGTAAATTTATGCCAAGCACATTGTACTCAAACAATCAAAACAAACAAAAATTACAAAAATAGCTTGAAGTTCCAAAATTATATTTCTAGTGGTACAACAATTTTCAGCCAATATTCAGAAGTGAATAAAGTTCTATAGTATTTCATCAAAATCTCTAAAATTAACGACTTCCATGATGATTTTAGAAGCACTAGTGAGGTATTAAGAACAAAATTGAAATTCGAATCAATGTATTTACGATCCCATGAGGTGAAAGATATACTTCAAATTGAAATTCTAATTTTTTGTCATCGATGTGAAACTTTAATTGAGTACGAAATAAAATTACTTTTTCTTTTTTCTTTTGAATAAAATCCTGTCTCATATTAGATTTTTCTTGGTGTCGAACTTTACAAAATAATGTAGATACCCTAATACCAAGTGTAATTCATTTTGAACGGATGTTGATAGTAGCAAACTGAACTAAACAACTATTTTAGTAATTTATTTTCTAGTTCAGGATCCATTCAACAGTTGGTAATCATGATGTATTATAGAAGATAATTGGTTATTGTAGTATTGGTATTGATTATTGAAGTAACATTTGTTATTTCAGGTACCTATTGGGTGTACTTGACCACATAGTGTATAGATAAGTACTTGTCTTGGCTTGTCGTATTAGTTCCTTGAAAATGGTTTAATAAACCGAAACCGGTAGTAATAACTAAATTGGTCATCAATCGGATAATTTTTATTGTTTTTGTTTGTTATAACAATATTTATCATATTGTCCTCTTCCAAATGGTATCTCTTCCATTATTCGTGTATGAAAAATTTTGAACTGAATTGGGTGCAACTGAAATGCAGAAGTTTTCTTGTTGCCGAACAAAATATCTGAGGAATTCAGTGCCGTGGTTTTCAGAAGTGAAAAAATTGTTATTGATCTAAACTTCTATGTTCAAGGCCAACTATTCGATTTATTCCACGAAGAATTCAATTAAGCGGGTCTCAGACCAATTGTGCGGAACTAATGAATTTTTTGTTTGTGCATGCTCCGCATATTCAATCATTCCAACTAGATGGAAATATAAGCGTTATCATTACTTATTTATGAATTGCCGTTTTCAGTTTTCTTTCATCCCACATTTCTATTAGTTTTGTAGTTTATATATTTCTTATACCGTTTCATATCTCTCAGAACATTTTTTTCTGATATCTCAGTTGGCTTGTCTGTTTCAGTTTTAGTAGGTTTTCATTTTGTTATAGTTCTTAAATTAAGAATGTAAACGTTCACGGCCGGAGATAACTGTGTGAAAACTATTTTCCGGGTGTTTTTTGGCCGTGGTCTGTAGGTATTTAGCTCGAAGCTTCGTCTAATACTGCGGTATACATCATCAAAGGCGCTGTGGTAACGGTCGCAGTGTTCGAGTTGGTGCTTTGGTTGTTCCGACCGCATTAACTCGGGAATTGCTTAACCGGTGACAAATCATGAGTAAATGGTCATGACATAGAAACCAAAGTCCAATCGTCCCAATGGAAGAGACCATGAGAGCTATGACCAAAAAAAGCACGCCAAATCGATCAAATGTCAAGGTTTTGCTCATTGTTTTCTTCGATAATAGTGGCGTAGTGAATCAGGAGGTTTTGCCACATGGTCGTTGAGTCAATAGGGAGAATTATCTTAAAGTAACGCCCAGAACTGCCCAGAAGCAATACGAATTGTGGAAAAACAATTCATGGCTTTTGCATCACTGGACATTGATCAAACTGAGTTTGATCTTTCTCTTGTAAATGATCACTTGGTGATCGAAACACATGCCGAGGTGTTAAAATAACGGTTTGGTATTGTAAAAAACTCCAGTAATATGCAAATGTTCCTCCTCGAAAAAGATGATCAATCACGTGACTCCATATTTTCGTAAAAGCTGAAGTCACACTTGAGTGTTTATAGTGAAGATCAAGAACAAGTGGTTCCATCAAATTTAGAAGAAATGGAACGTCATATATCGAGGTGGGTATATTGGGTATTGATACTATGACAAACTACTGGAGGTAAGCACCAGAAAAGTTCTAGATATCCAATATTTATGTCATTAAATGAATGTAACAATTTTCTCAAATGAATAGAAGACACTTCAATTGTATGAAAACACTTGAGAAAGCTATTCCACACAAAACACGTATTGCTGTTTTGCAAACTGGCCAATGAAAATCTCACAATGGGGTGTAACTTGAATAATTCATGTATTTCCATAAAGTATCTGTCAGTTCTAACACATAAATCTGAATACGCTCTTCAAGGATTTCTGTGGAGCCAAATTTACTCTAGATCCGTTTTCGGAAAACAAAAAAATATTCAAAAATTATGTTTTGAACCTCTAACTCTTCTTTCCCAATTTTTTTTTGATGACCTTGAAATAACACCGACACTAACCTTATAGGGTCAAACTGACTATGAATGGTCAGATAGTGCCAACTCAAAATGTGTGACCTGTGCGTAAAAGATAATTTTTGAATGGAAAGTTTGTATTTTGAACTAGTTTTTCTTAAGCGTATTATCCTTTGGCATCCAAGGATTCAATATCTTAGATATTTTGAGTAATAGAATTTCATAAATCTAAAACTCACCATGTATTTGTTATTTAATATAAAGGATAAAGTATTCATTTACTTCTCTTAACTTTGAAGATTAAAATGGCAAATGCAATGAAAGTCATTTACTACTAATTACTAATCTTTAATGGATTTCCGTTACACGTATTTCTAAGTGTGACGGTGTTTATGTTAAACTGAGCATTTTATACACCCACGACATTCAACAAGGATGCAACTTTTAGTGCCATGTGGAAGTTTTCCCACGGCCATCTTCTTGTGGGAATAAATCTGCAATTGGAGCTTTTGTTTTCAGTTATATTTCTCCATGTAATGTCTCACAGATATGAGCGGAACTGAACTAATGAAAATATCATCAACATACAACGGGGGAAAGTAAGCCAAAGCAGAATCATTCTTGATCTTGAGTGAAATATTTTCTCTTATATCGTTAGATTACATTTTATAACCTGGTGAGAAGTGAGCTATTCTTACAAGGAAAGTACTTACTTGATTGACTTTTAAGAGGTCATCAACGTAACGAGAAATTAACATCTGACACCGGTTACTGGGACGCTCGTTGTATATTAGTAGCTTTGAATACGAATCCATTAGTTGTTGGCCCCATTCTCTTCCATCCATAGAAGCAAATGGATTGTTTATTCGACAAATTTGTAACTCTCTTCGCTGGGATGTCGTAATTCTTATAACATTACTATCCGTTGCAGTTAATCAATAATTGAAAGTGATTAAATACTTTGAGTTAACGAGCATATGTTGAAATTGTAGATATACTGAGGTTGACTTTACTCATTCGCAAGAAGTTTACTGACCTACAAATCCTATAATTATTATACTTGAGCTCTGAGAGTGTTGAAAAGAGAAGAAAGATGAAAATCGTTAAAGGACAGAAGTGCCCAACTAGCATCGAAAAATATTATTTCAAGGAACATTCAAGATAGGCATTGAATTTTTTATTGTTCATTATATCGAAAGTGAAATATATGAACTGAAGCAGGAGTAATGTTTACAGAGTTTTCATTTTTCTCAAATTTTTCATATCGTTATTTACAAAAATTTCATATAAAAAGAAGATAAAACAAGGTTCGATTTTTCCCTTGAATCTGGTCATTATTACGCCTTGGTCAAAGACGAAACGGACTGGCTTAAGTTTGACGATAGTAGTGTCACGAAGTGTTCTGTCGATGTATTGATTTTATTGTAGCCTCTGGGGACACCCTACATTTTATTTTATGAAAGAGAGGACATTGGCAGATCAAGATCTTCAAATGATGTGATGCTGCAGGTTTTCCCCGGTTTTCATTCAAGCAAATGCGCCACTGGGATAAATGAAGTCGCCCCCGAGCGCCAATTAATTTTTGTTGTTGTTATATAATTTCATGATTTGTATTGAAAATGAATTTGCTTTTTGTTTATATTTGTGAATCATCCTATAAAACTCTATACATAGTTTATTTATAAAATTTAATTTATTGGTTTTCTTAGAGAAACAAAACTGGGTAATTTTCAAGTCTGTTCCAATGAAAAAGTTACCTTGAACTGTAATAGTTTCAATTCTACTATGAGGACAGCAGTATTTGCTTTGATGACAACTTTAGCACTTTGTATCTGGCTGAAAATTCCGAAAATAGCTTTGCCAGTCTTGAGATAGTTGATCCTCATTATAACTTCTCATTATTCAAGGAAACATAATAATAAAAACATTTATTTCATTTTTATTTAATTCATTAATTTTTTTGCGAATTTAATTGAATTTTCATTTATTCAGATTTCACGTTGTTTTCAAAATCAATCAGCAATTGACTTTCAACTTAGGTGCCCTTCATGTGAACTATTTGGATTCGATATGACATAAAAACCGCTGGTTGATTCAAATTACACATGGAACATTCAACATCTTCACAGTGGAAGGGATGAATCTGATTCCATTTAAAATACTTGTTTCTGGTTAGGTTAGGTTCGGTCTATTCGAGCCTTCACCGCAAGGGTTTATTGTGGCTCACATATATTCACACTCTAACAAATAAACCCAGCTCCTTAGTGAAGCCGATTAGTTTGTATGGTGAGCGGCATTTAAGGTCAGATGGTACGAGTACGGCCCTGCCGAACTCTAAAAACCTGATTCGGTCCACGCTGTGGGACAGGCACAAAGTATATGCTCTGCTCTTTCATAGTTTATCAGGTAATCGGATAGTCAAGGTGCAAGATTTCCACCTTGATACCCGCGACAACCTTCCCATATGAGGGTTTTTGCACGTCAGCTACACCTGACGATGCCTTAGATTCAACCGTGCAGGGCTTTTTCGCCTCTGGTTTTGGTGAATCATCATTTGAGCGCAAACGTTTGCTAACCTGCTTTGCACTTGGGACAGATTCTGCGTACGCTGTTTAAGAATTTGATGCAAAGCGGTTTTATAAGGTACCGTGTTCTTGAGGAGACGACTCAGTCCTGGCTGCACCATCAAACCATTTGTTTAGGTTCAGTTATTAGATCATGAGTTGGGGAGTTGAGAAGCTCTCGCTCCTGAACTGAATTTACAGGGATGTCAGTTAGAGTTGTAAACCCGGTATCCATCTTCTCTGTTGACTCGCTTAGGATCTAAATTTACAGGAAGGTCAGTTGGACTCATAAGCTCGACAAACATCTCCTCTATAGACTCAGCGTCAGAAATAATTTTTAAATTTAGTCTCTCCATTAAAGTCCCACCAGTAGCTAGGGAAAGAAGGTTAAGTATGGGAGAGTCCCACCAGTAGCTAGGGAAAGAAGGTCAAGTATGGGAGAGCCCCGCATTATCTCGAAGGTTCTGTAAAGACAGCTGATACACACACCTTAGGATCGAGACATCGTTAGTGCCATTCAGTTAGGGAATAACAGAACCACAAGTGATTCTATCATTCCCGTATCCAGCGGGGCTATGTGAGAGCAGGATTCCGATGGCCTGTTTGTTACAGCCCCACATCCCAAACCAATTCACTCGCCAAAAACAGTATGCAGACAGTCAACCCGCCGGATGAATGGGTACGTGAATAAATAAGATAGTCGAATTTGGGAAGACACCAATCCTCAAGAGATCCAAGAGCGTCCAATGCATCCCGAAAAGTCATGGTTGGGTGTGGACTTTGGGCTGTCGGCGTCATCGATCCATACTTCTTCGACAACGCCTTTGGCCATGCCATCACTGTCAACGGCAAGCACTATAGGTCGATCATAACCAACTTATTTTGACCTGAATTAGATGATCTTGGCACCAACGTCATACGCGTTTAACAGGACGGCGCTATGTGTCACACAGTTCATGCCACATTGGATATTTTGCACGAACGATTTGAGGGCATGATCATCTCTCGTGGAGGTGATGTCAACTGGCTACCGAGATCGTGTGATTTGATCCCACTAGACTTTCCTTGTAGGGTTTTCTCAAGTCACAGGTATACGCGAATAAGCCACAAACCACATTTGCCCTTGAAGTGTACATAATCCATGCCACTGGTCAAATTCAGACTGATTCATGAAGAGTTATGGAAAATTGGACGTTTCGGTTGTCTCCACCCGGGAATCCATGGCGGACAATAGGTCTTTCAAACGAATAAAAAATGTTGATATCTCACACACACTGGTGTATTCAAGTTCAGAGATACGAAGCGCTTAATAAAGACCCTATTGTTAAGTTTTTACACATTTAATATACTATTTACAAATTGACAAATAAACATCAGAATTAAATCTGCTGCCATCTATTCAATATCGACACAACTTACTAATACTTATTAGCTTTCGTTAACAATTGGGAAGTTTATCGTCCAAATACGACGTATATCGACATACTAGAGCTAAGTCAAATGGTGAAACAAAGTCTGTTTTCATATATTGTTGTGGTTTCTTGTGCTTCGAGTGAATGAAAGTAATTTATTTTACTTACTCATTAGTTTCTCATAATAATCGCTTCAAAAAGTTACTCTCACAAAGTCACAATTGAATAAATCAAAATAAAACAATACCAAAACAATTAACATAAACTATGTTCAACATTCAGTTATTGCGATCAGCTGTTCATCGTTTGGGGAGTACGGAAAACTACGACGATTAATTTCTTTCATTTCTTGGTACGGAAAATGTTACCACACTGCCGTTCAGCCTAATATTTCTGCTACTAGAAGAAACTAAAAATCAGTGAAATCAATCTAATAAATTAATTGTATACTAGACATAACAATTCAAATGAGTTCATTGTTAATAAATGACAAGGATTTAGGATTAGGTTAGGTTAGAAATTACTTTCGATTCAGTCAAAGGTACAATAAAATACGGTGACGTCAATTTGAAGATTTGTTCGCTAATGTTGGTTGGTTGAAATTTACAGTTGACAGAAATCAATAATGAACAAAGAAAATGTCAATTATAAAAGTAAAAGTAAATGTAAAAACATATAAATGTAATGAAGTATTTGTAATCATATTATTAGTCACTCAAAATAATATAAATAACACAATAACACAAACCGTGATAAATATCTATAAGTAACTAGTTATGTACTATAAAAAAGCCAATAAAATATATTCAACACTTAATTTCTCAATTATTTCTCAAGTACTGAAAGTAAATACTTTAATCAAATGTGCTAAAGCTCAAGATCTCAGGTTAGTTGATTGGTGAATTATTGAATGGTGTAACAAGTCCTTTGAAGTAACATTTTTTCAGCTGACTTCAGAACACATTAATATTTGGGGAATTCTTAAGAGCAATTGAGGTAATTTACACCCACTGTACTCTACGCTTTTTTTCATACAAAGAAGTTATATGAGCGTTTGGTACGATTAGATCTTTCGAACGAGTATTGTGGTTATGATTTGGAAAAGAGGACTGAAAATTGGATTTATTTTTAAAAACGTATGCACTATCCTCTAGTATGTAGGCACTGGCAACTGTAAAAATTTTTAGCTGTTTAAAAGTATCTCTACATGAATCACGATACCCTAGCTTAGCTATTATTCTAACTGCATATTTCTGGAAATATCCTTTTAACAGAAGCACTCATACCCCAGTTGAGAATGTCATATTGAAGGTGGTAATGGAAGTTAGCATGGTACAATATTAAGAGTAAACTAGAGCTGCAGTGATTTGACATGAATCTAATAGTATAGCAGATTTTCTTCAGTTTATTACATGAGGTATCAATATGTTGATTCCATATTAACTTTTTATGTGGAACAATTCCTAGCATATTTACAGTTTATACAGGACTAATTGATTTATCACTATTTTCATATGATATCACATTCTAATCCACGTCTGCTGAAGAATGTGGTGTTAGTTTTAGATTGGTCGAATTTCAAATTGTTCTTTTCAGCCCACAATATGATTTTATCATATTGTGGGCTGTTTTATGTAGTTTTATGTAGTGCCTCCATGTTAACTTCAGTTATGGCAGCATTTTAATTTGGTAAAGTTCTGACAATGAATCTCTACAACTTTCACAAACTATATCATGACAATAATTTCATATCACACCAACTTGTATTGTATGTAATGAATGGCAATCTTCTATAAAAAATAGAATCGTCACATATGAATTCATATTCAATTCAAAGCCAATTCAGCAAGGAAAATTTGAAATCCTCGCTGAGGAAATCGTCGGTAGGTCTTTGAAGTCTTTTAGAAGAATTGAATTGAAAATTCTGAACTTATTGGTTCTCAATTATTTTTTAAATCAATTTCCGCTTCGGCTTCAAAACCCCGCTCTGTCAACAGTACAGTGAAGATGAAATAATCGAGCAACACGAATCAATTTCACCTTCTATTATTCTCGCTAACCTTCCGTTTTCGTACCGATGCAGCGACATAAATTCGAGAATATTCTTCCGTCAGCCGGTCGCACTCGATAATACAGTAGACACTTCGGAATCGGCCATTAACGGGCATTAGCATGTTATTTCTTATATTCATCAGATCTGAAGCTACATTCCTTCGGGGTTATCCGGGTCATCTCGCGGTCACGGCGGCACCCTCGAACTATACCACTCTTCCTCTTCTTCTTGGACTTCTCCTTCTGCCGTGCTGACCGCACAACTCTGACTGTGCCATATCAAACCAGGTGTTAATGGTTTTCCAAGGCAATGAAACAAATACGGAAGAGTGGATTATTCATGCGGGCAATCACAATTGTGAAAATGCGGGAACGTGAATATCGAATGAGAAATAAAATTGCGTCTGACGTAAACGTGTATATACTAACTAGTCATTTCGATTTTGGCTTTTTCTAGTTACTAGATAGCGAACAAATCTTCAAATTGACGTCACCGTATTTTATTATACCTTTGAGTGAATCGAGAGTAATTTCTAACCTAATCCTAAATCCTTGTCATTTATTAACAATGAACTCATTTAAACTGTTATGTCTAGTATACAATTAATTTATTGAATTGATTTCACTGATTTTTAGTTTCTTCTAGTAGCAGAAAAATTAGGCTCAACGGCAGTCTGGTAACATTTTCCGTACCAAGAAATGAAAGAAATTAATCGTCGTAGTTTTCCGTACTCCCCAAACGATGAACAGCTGATCGGAATAACTGAATGTTGAACATAGTTTATGTTAATTGTTTTGATATTGTTTTATTTTGATTTATTCAATTGTGACTTTGTGAGCGTAACTTTTTGAAGCGATTATTATGAGAAACTAATGAGTAAGTAAAATAAATTACTTTCATTCACTCGAAGCACAAGAAACCACAACAATATGTGAAAACAGACTTTGTTTCACCATTTGATTCAGCTCTAGTATGTCCGATATACGTCGTATTTGGACGATAAACTTCCCAATTGTTAACGAAAGCTAAGAAGTATTAGCAAGTTGTGTCGATATTGAATAGATGGCAGCAGATTTAATTCTGATGTTTATTTGTCAATTTGTAAATAGTATATTATATTATTAAGCGCTTCGTATCTCTGAACTTGAATACACCAGTGTGTGTGAGATATCAACATTTTTTATTCGTTTGAAAGACCTATTGTCCGCCATGGATTCTCGGGTGGAGCGCATCCGAAACGTCCAATTTTCCATAACTCTTCATGAATCAGTCTGAATTTGACCAGGGGCATGGGTTATGTACACTTCAAGGGCAACTGTGGTTTGTGGCTTATTCGCGTATACCTGCGACTTGAGAAAACCCTAAAAGGAAAGTCTAGTGGGATCAAATCACACGATCTCGGTAGCCACTTGACATCACCTCCACGGGAGATGATCATGCCCTCAAATCGTTCGTGCAGAATATCCAATGTGGCATGAGCTGTGTGACACATAGCGCCGTCCTGTTAAAAGCGTATGACGTTGGTGGCCAGATCATCTAATTCAGGTCAAAA
This sequence comes from Leptinotarsa texana, assembly GCA_015342105.1. NCBI lineage: Eukaryota > Metazoa > Arthropoda > Insecta > Coleoptera > Chrysomelidae > Leptinotarsa > Leptinotarsa texana. The sequence goes on from WOGN01001419.1 coordinate 15,737, forward strand.
TAAGTTGGTTATGATCGACCTATAGTGCTCGCCGTTGACAGTGATAGCATGGCCAAAGGCGTTGTCAAAGAAGTATGGATCGATGACGCCGCCAGTCCAAAGTCCACACCCAACCATGACTTTTCGGGATGCATTGGACGCTCTTGGATCTCTTGTGGATTGGTGTCTTCCCAAATTCGACTATCTTATTTATTCACGTACCCATTCATCCGGCGGGTTGACTGTCCTTGTTCATCTTTCACTGCCTGAACCATTATGCATACTGTTTTTGGCGAGTGAATTGGCTTGGGATGTGGATGTGTAACAAACAGGCCATCGGATGCCTGCTGTCACATAGCCCCGCTGGATACGGGAATGATAGAATCACTTGTGGTTCTGTTATTCCCTAACTGAATGGCATACTAACGATGTCTCGATCCTAAGGTGTGTGTATCAGCTGTCTTTACAGAACCTTCGAGATAATGCGGGGCTCTCCCATACTTAACCTTCTTTCCCTAGCTACTGGTGGGACTTTAATGGACAGACTAAATTTAAACATTATTTCTGACACTGAGTCTATAGAGGAGATGTTTGTCGAGCTTATGAGTCCAACTGACCTTCCTGTAAATTTAGATCCTGAGCGAGTCTACAGAGAAGATGGATACCGGGTTTACAACTCCAACTGACCTCCCTGTAAATTTAGTTCAGGAGCGAGAGCTTCTCAACTCCCCAACTCATGATCTAATAACTGAACCTAAAAAAATGGTTTGATGGTGCAGCCAGGAAACGACTGAGTCGTCTCCTCAAGAACACGGTACCTTATAAAACCGCTTTGCATCAAATTCTTGAACAGCGTACGCAGAATCTGTCTCAAGTGCAAAGCAGGTTAGCAAACGTTTGCGCTCAAATGATGATTCACCAAAACCAGAGGCGAAAAAGCCCTGAACGGTTGAATCTAAGGCATCGTCAGGTGTAGCTGACGTGCAAAAACCCTCATATGGGAAGTTTGTCGCAGGTACCAAGAGGGGAATCTTGCACCTTGACTAGCCGATGAAACAGTAGAACATTAACGATGAAACACTAGATCAAATACTTTGTGTCTGCCCCGATGGGGACCGAATCAGGTTTTTAGAGTTCGGCAAAGCCGTACCATCTGACCGGAAAGACCACTCACCATACAAATTAATCGGCTTCTTAAGAAGCTGGGTTTATTTAGTTGAGTGTGAATAGGTGTGAGCCACAATAAACCCTTGCGGGTTGCGGTGAAAATTAGGGTCAGCTGCCAACTGCTCCAGACCTAATACAGCGGACAAACGTTCATCTATGTCGTTGACCTTTATTTCCTGTGTCAGTTGAATTTTGTACGAGTGCAGGCCCAAGTCACATTGCAAAATTCGCCAAGTTGTGGTCTGCGAAAGGCCGAGTTCTGATGAGCGATGCAAAATTGACTGCCTTGGATTCTCTTGCACACTTTCAAAGACAGCGGCGATGTTTTCGGCAGATCTTGCCTTTCGTCGACGTACGGTTATTGGTCGTCTACTCAACCAGTGGACACAAATTCATCCACCACATTGCGAATCGAATAGACCTCTCTGTAGGAGGATTATGGCGACCATAAAATGTGCGAAGCGCGAGGTACGTCGCCCGAACAGAAAACCCATTTTGATAAAATAATTTTTATTATTTGCCAAAAGTTGTTGAATGCTATGTCCGTCCATGGTGATTTGGCAAAACAGAATGAATGAAACAATTAATTTGACTGATGTAACTTTAACAAGATGACCGTTATCAATTATCAAAGTACGCAAGTCCCTGTTGGAAGCCTGGTAATATTTGCTTTAACAGTACCAGATCACCTCAATTGTCAGCTCACCAAATATACCAAATTTACCATCTGAGAAAACAGATGTTAATGGAGTTAGTTTATGCCCCCATTTGAAGTGAAAAGTTAACAGTTTTTCTAAGAATTGATACCAAATTGCAGCAAAAGTGATCATCTATCTAACTATAACAAAAGATTCTTATAAAATCACGTGTTGAATGGCAATTTGTAATTAATCCAATTATCATTAGTGGACAAAGTGTTTGTGACAAAAAACCTCACAAAGTTTTTTCTCTTTTTGTTTATGTATTTTGGTGCCAATAAGTATCCTGTTAGTTGTACGGGGTGGATCAATTAATCCCATCGAATAAATTAATTATTAGGATGGATTGCATGATATGTCAAGAGAAAATTACTACCGAGGAATTCTGTGAATGTGATGGCTGCAGACTGAAAGTACATTTTTCATGAGGTGGCTTTACTGCATCCGAAGTAAAATACTTGCAATTGAAGAATAAAAGAGTACTGAAATATATCTGTACAATCTGTCAAGAAGCTCTGAGACTTCTCTCGGCCATGAAAAATCAAATAGAAACACTTGAACGAAATTTCATAAAACTTCAAGAAAGCCTGGAAAAACTCCTGACCTCCTGCCAAGTACGCAAAATGTCAGCAATAACAAGAACATATTAAACTTTGATTTAGTTGATGAAGCAGAGAAACGAAAACAAAGGGCCAAGAATCTCATGCTTTATAATTTGCTTGAGTCCAAATCCACTGTTATACAGGAAAGAATAAATCATGACACCACGAAGGTTAAAGAAGTTTTATCCAGTGTTTGCTCAAATATACCTATTAAGAAAGTTATTCGTGCTGAAAGAACAAGAAATAACCCCAGACTGATTAAATTGATATTAGAGTCCAAAGGACACGTAATAGATATGCGGAAATAAAATTAAGCTCGGATCAAACCCCTCTTCAACGGAATCGAATTCGGGAATTATGTAAAAAACAGAGTGAGTGAACAGCAAAAGGAGAGATCAAACTAATAACTAAATATCCGCGTGTAATACAAAAAAAACGTATAAATAAGAGTTACACATCACCTAAAGAGAAATTGAACATATACTGTCAGAATGTACGCGGTATTCGATCTAAAATCAAAACTTTAATTTGTAATGTAGCAACTGAAATTTGGTTACACGAGGATTTGAAAGATAGTGAGCTTGGTTTGTCGAATTATAATATATTCAGGATGGACAGATCACATATAACCAGTAGTAAGTCTAGAGGCGGAGAAGTGTTGATTGGTATCAAAAAGTTATTTTCTTGTAAGCCTATTTTAGTCACACAGAATAATATCTAACATGTTTTTGTGAAAACGTGGAAAATGTTATGATAAAGACAAATTAATAATTGCTAATGTCTATTTTCCACCTGGAACTAATTTGACAGCTTATGAAGATCATTGCTTAGCTATTGATGACATTAGAAATCATTTTCCGGATCATAAAATAATTCTAACAGGTGACTACAATTTGCCGAACGTGGATTGGTATAATGATGAATTGGGGGTGTGTATCACTCCCAGAAATATAACTATAAGTAATATGGCACAAACCATAGCAGATAACTTTGCTTTTCATAATTTCTCTCAAATGAACACAATTAAAAACTGCTATGACTGTGTTTTGGATTTGATTTTTTCAAATGTAAATGAAAGTATCATCGTGGAATTGTCAAATGATGTACTATTACCTTGTGATGCATACCACCCAGCTCTAAATATAGTTGTCAATTTTGAAAATTTCCA
>WOGN01001420.1:0-19340 GCA_015342105.1 Leptinotarsa texana
TGGATTTCTAGATTTTATATTATTCAAATGTTTCCCCAAAACATCTTCACCACTTTCATTCATAAGGTGAGGTGTCAGGATCCGAGGAATCGATGTAGGACGATGATGGTGTTTCGAATAGAGTTGTTCTCATATCGTCTTGAAGTGTGCTCGTGCCACTATTCACAGGTGATACACTATCAAAAGATTGTTTTCTTCCTATTGGAGTACTCATGGGATAAATTGAAGTAGATTAAACATTTCCACGGTTTGATGACAACACTGCAGATTTAGAAGTAGCTTTTGATGATAAAACATTCAATGGTTTCATTATGGGCTCATACAATCTTTCAAGTGTCGTACGATTTTCAATATTATCATTCTTGATAAAGTTGTATTTCTGCCTGACAGCTTCTGTTGTCTCTACTAGTTGGTATGTTATTCAATAGTTCTTTTTTTAATATTTTTTCATGAATATTTGTTTGAAGGTGATTAACAACATTTCATGGTGTATTTCATCAGTTCTGACTTCCATTGTCTAATGTTATATGAAATTTTTATCAGGCAAAAAAACCCTGAAATGAAATTACAGTGAAATAAAATAACAGTAAAAAAACAGAACAATCAAACAAAAAATAAAAAACCAAAAATACTCAGAGATTCCAAGCCAAGCTAGGCTTGTTAGTATCCACAATCTTCTTCAAGCGATAACTAGACTAATTCCTCCGAGAGATGAATATTTATGGGCCATTCAAGTACTTTCACTTACCTTCTCTTTCTTCTTTCTGCTTCACCGATTTCGAGAGAGATGGCCTTTTGGCGGGGGTTGGCTATTTTTTCGCTTGATTATGGTTTTCCATATGTTGCGTATCTCTACGCTAGCTTGGCTGAATACATTCTTAGACAACATGTACGAGGCTTCTTTGAATTTCTTCCTAAACCAATGTTACTCCCTGTGTATGATCTCAGCTTGGGACCACTCGATGTTGTATTGATGGGTCTAAACATGCTCTGCTACTCCTAATTTGCTGATTCCCCTCGCTGAATGTGTTTCTTGTGCTCTTAGTTCTACCAATATAGAATTTTCCGCACTAACAGGGTATCCGGTAAATGCAATTCTTTGGAATCGCAGTCCACGTTTGGTGGCCTGGTTTTCGTGAGGCTGCTACGGATACTGTTCCCAGATCTGAAGCAGGTTCTGATATTGTACTTCGACCCAATTCTTCTTATCCTTTCCGATAATCCTCTGATGTAGGGAAGTGCAAGCACTGGTTGTGACGGCTTCTCTTCCCTACGAGGTTCCTGCTGTCTGACGATTGTGGATACTAACAATCGAAACGCCGTGAAATAATTTGGTTTGGAATCTCTTAACTTTTTTTTTTATTTTTGTTCAATTGTTCTATTTCTACTTGTAATTTATTTCACTATTATTTCATTTCAGTTTTTTATGCTCAATATAATTCTTATTTTCAGGAATTCATTTTTAATTCTTCTTTTTTTATTCGGTCTTTCATGGATTTCAAATCATTTTGTATAATATCAGACAATGGAAGTCTGAACTAATGAAATTCATCATGAAATATTGTCAATCACCTTCGAACAAATGTTTTCATCAATTATTTTGATGATAATAATAATAATAAGTTTATTCACATTAAAATGTTTACAATGATGGCATGAAGAAATTTTGGGTGTCGGTGTCGTTTGCAATTAAACAGAGAAAACCCATTCAGAATATATTCCAAAATGACAAAGTGATATTCAAAACTGTTCTATATTGAAATGTTGTTTTAAGTGCTAGAGGAGACCATTTATTACCTTATATTAGGTTGTTTCAAAAGTTTTGTCCGTTTTTATGAGTCTACTTCAAACTATAATATCTCAGTGAGTAGTAATTCAATTCAATGGAAATAAGCATCATTTGAATCAGTGCACAAGTCGATCAAGTCCGTCAGCATAAAAAATTGTGTGATCGGGATTCGATGAAGTTGGCGAAGGCCGTTTCTGACTGATCCTGATTGGCGAAGGTTTAACCGATGAGGAGATGTCTGCGGAGTATAGTGGATGAGACAAAGTTCAATGCTCATTTGGTTTGATTTGTGAAACGTGCAGACAGGCTTTGCCGTGGAGCAGGATTGGACCTCTTCTGTTAACCAGTGCCTGCTGCTGCTGACGCAATTTTTAGTACATTTCGTTGATTTACTCACAAAAGGATGCTGTTATGATTGTTTGGACCGGTTGCAGAGAGTTATATCACACCAGCCGCTGACCACCATGGTCTTTTTCTGGTGTTGAACCGTTATCCCCAACGGATCCTGATGTCGTGGAGGATTCCCTTTCAATCACATGTGACGAAAAAAGGATCGGAACGGATGGGAACGAAATTTCCCAAACCAAAGTTGAATGTAGTGCGTTCATTAACAATATTATTGCCAAATGCCTGATTCATTTTTTTGGGCTGTTTCGGTAAGCTGAAAAGCGGTAAACTAAGCAGCATTAACAATACAGGAGTACACAGCATTTTCTATCGATCAGTACCTATATACCACGACACATTGAAATAAATATTTATTAAAATCTGGAGCTAATCATGACGATGAAATGGACAAAACTTTTGTTGAGAAATAAACTTATATTTACAACCCTGAGCTTTTTTTCATGAATCCTTTGACTTTTCAACCGGCCCAATCCTCATTTTGAATATTCAAATCCAGGAACCGTAACAGGAAATCAATTTATCTTATAGATACCTATACTAGATCGTGTCTTTCGACGAAACAAATTTGAATATTTTAACTTCAGGCAATAGAATCGAATTACCTCATTAGGTAATTAGCAAATAAAAAATATTTCATAAAGGTGAAACAATTACATTGTTCACCCTGTAAGCAACTGATTTGATATATGATTTTTTATATATCGAATGACTTTATACTGGAGATATTCAATCAAAAGTTTATTTCATCTGTAACAACACCCAATCCGAACTGTTTTTATCATATGTTGTCAAGATTACCGGTTGATATTTGTATTTGATTTGATTAATCAACCGGTTTGTTGAAGTCAAAAACATTGACATTAAAATAATGTAATGAAAGAACCGGCATCGGCACCTCAAGCTACAAACAATAAATATTATTTATATTTCTATAAAATCACCTCTCGGTGTGAGGTGCAAAATATTAATATAATTCTTTCGAGAAAAATAATTAGCAAGTCTTCGCGGTAGAAAGCATAGGCGTACCTGAGAGTGGATTGGCTTTAGGGAACAATTCACAAACAATTAATAATGTTTCTGTTTAAAATCTGTTTTTCCGTTAATCAGCTGTCGCCCCCGTACGAATGACAACTCTCAGAAGTTGAGAAACTTGTGCGAGCTAAGGACTAACGAGGTCTTACCTTTTAACGTGTGATTCCTAACACGATTCATGGTTCACTCAATAAAAATCACTATATAGTTTTAAAGATACAATTTTTTTATTTTCGAATAAATATGACTCTGTCTATTGGAACGAAAAATCGTTTTTTCTGAGAATTAAAATCTATAGCGTAGTAATATTCCGGTGGGAACTATTCTTCAGTGTTCTTATACTAGTAGTATGAACACACTAGAAGAAGCAATTGTACAGTAAACAGGTGTTATCGGCCAAAAATATCAAATATTTATTGTATTTTTCAGTAATAGATGTATATTAATGAAAAAATGAAATAATTCTAGGTTAGTTTCAACGATATTTAATCGCTTTTGAACTATTGAAAGAATTTCTTTGGTAATATCTGTCATAAAATTACAGATCAGTGCCATATAATTGTCTACGAGAAAAACTTCATCTGTAATTTCTTTTCGATTTTTCTAGCAATAATTCATTAAATTCATTGAATTATTTACTGTAGATACATTAATTCCAATGTTTTCTGAAGAGTACTTGTTTAAATTTACAACTGACGCACGCAGCATGCAATTTAAATTTGATGCCGTAAATTCAATTAGCAATTCAATAATTGGCCAAATTATTTGTTGAAACGCATTCTGGTCGGCGATAAAACGAGATCGAAACTTGTTTATAAAACTATTCTAATGCTTTCCTGTATAAGAAACGAATAAAAGTGGGCTTCCACTAAGACATGCTGGAAAAAATATGAGCATGTGCTATTCTTCTGGATAAGAGCTTTATTATATAGAATCGTTTGCATGCAATTATAACGTCATCTATCAGCTACTACAGTCCAGCTACAGATCACCTAGGCCATGGCCTAGGCCGCTAACTAGCAACATATAAAAGTTCTTCAGGTACTTTATTGGGAAAAACACAATACACCAAATAATAAACAGTATCATAGTCAAATCCATCAATTACAAATTTAGAGCACGTTAAGTGTCAAGTGATACAGCTATAATTACTGTTTCAAACATCAAAGATAACTGAGGTCCATATACGGACCTTTTTTTTAGTCGTTAAGAAAGAAGTTCTGGTTCTACCAATTAAAATACATTTTTTGCTAGTCAATCTCTGTTTTCTATGTAATTCTTGACTTTTGTTGTACGAAAGTTGAAGATGATATTGCACATTCTCCAGCCCACTGCCGTAAGGAAGTTCTTTCAAAGGTTAGTCTAGGGTTTGAATACGTGGTAATCCGGGCCTGTGTTACGGAAATTACAAAACAAGTTGGCATAGTCATCAACATTCCAATTTGTAATATTCATTGAGTAGTTAACTCGAGAAATGATTGTAATAAGAGTAATGAGATTATCGGTTACAGTCGGTGTTAATCATTAGTTGCGTATTGCCCCTTCTTGGGCGCCCATGTTAAATATCTCGGTTCATTTCGCGTTGAACATGCATAATTTTCACATTTGAATTCACAATATAGTATCCTGTTCGTTTTTGAAGAGCCGACAACTAGCTCTATCTTTTTCGCATCCTTTCGTGTAGGTATACCCAGGAATTTTAATATTCAATTTACGGTGTTTTCTAAGATTTTTCTGGACCAGACCAACTGCTTAATTTTCAAAAGAAGTGCTATATTTGGGCTATATTTTTATAACTTTTTTTGAAAACACATCGATGATAGCAAGAAAGGAAAAATTATTTGATTTAGAGATTGAAATTGATATGCGGTTTCCAGATAATACTTGTGTGAACATTTGAATATATTCAAACTTGGATTGGCTTCAAAATCTGAAGTGTGAGTTTCATTTCCTATAAACAGGTCAGTCTCTGTCATTCTGTTGCTGTTTCGGATAGTATTGTTAGTATTGTTTCAGAGCGCATTTTACTTAGTTTTGTATGCAAGAGTACTACTGTAACTACGCCTGAAAAACGTTTCTGAAATGGAGTATGGCTCAATATCATAAAGTGATGACAAAGAGTTATTAATAAAGACATATGTAGAAATAATTTCAATGTCGGAGGAATTTATTATAATTATGTATAATAACGACCTTGGTATTTGTAATATGAAGATTTGTGTTAACCAATCAGAAAGCGTCATGATTTTTCAATTCTTTTTTCACTTGTCGGACTCCTACCGACCCAATGACATAATCCATCAGTTAGTCAGAAATCAAAGCCTCAAAATCACAGATTAATATAGTACACCCAGATCAAACAATCAGAAATCAAGAAAATTGTAACTCCAACATACTTTGGTGAAAAACAGGGTTTTTCAGAAAAAAACAATGAAGAAGTGGCATTCAGACCACAGGCCAGGTTATCTCATTTCCTTTTCAATGCTAAAGATGGGGTGGACAAGTTGGAGAAATCTGGTGTTTATATGAGCTTAAGTATCCGGAGTGTAATAGTGTTTATGTGGGACAATGTGGCCAAAATTTTTCAAAACGGTACGCTAAACATGAAAGGTCCTTTAGACTAGGTGAAAATGATTCGACGTTTTCAAATATTTCCTTGGTATGCAACCACAAGTTCCCGAATCTAAACGATACGGAAATTTTGCATTATGCAAGGAAGGGTTGCAAACTCATTCATTTGGAATCCTTAGATTCCATAAGCATAAACATTGCGGGTGCAACCTGTTAAATGATCAAATCGATCTAGTTCACTGACTGGTTTTCAAATCAGCATATCCACATTATCACAAGAAAACAAAATTTAGGTACTCAATTAAGCTAAGTACATCTATTATTACCTACAGTGGTGTTATATAAGGGCTAATGTAATCAATTATTTTTAGTTTAATGTATCAGTTTGAAAATGTACTTATAGGATGAAATTGAGGTAACGTTAGAAGTGGTAAAAAAATATTTGTCGTAAATTAGAAAATACTCGCAGAATATATTTCAATTGAAACAGATTCATTTTACAGTAACACAGCCACATCTGCAAGTACATTGTAAAATTCAAATTATACCTTAATGAATATGTTCTTTATTGACTAAACTTATCAGGAATAGTCGGCAAGTAACAAAACAGCTTTACGAATTTAAATAATACCAGCCTGTGACCAGATATCGAAATCTGTAACAACGGGAAACACAACTTTTCACTCAGGTGAAAAACTCGTTTTCCATAACCGTTCCATTGAACGTGAAAAACGGCATTTGTCGACACCTTGACGACGACTTTCATTTGTTTTTATATTGATTCAATCAGCATTTCTGTGGGCATTTCGCTGTTATTTATCAGCCAGTCTATAAATGTCAGCGGTCGGGAACATTAACATTATTATCATTTAAAAGTTAAAGATAAACAGGCCTAATTGCGGCTCGCTATCAAAAAGGTTGTGGTCAAACCGATATCCACAGACGGTTTTCTGCGACAGAAACAGAACATGTTGTCATTATCCTTAATTAGCAGATATCGAATGATAGCCGTTCGAGATTCGACGGTTCGAGAGCCGTTAAAACAGTCGTCCGTGTTACCAGCTACATATTTTCCATTTGGACTTTCTGCCGAATGACGTGACGGCAGTTTTCGTTATGGTTCGGATCACTTGAAAAAAAAACACATCATATTCTGAAAATGATGTACTCGAAACCATAACACTTCTTCAATCTTCAACGAAATCGATCCATGTTGAGTTGTAATGTAATAATAGCACGGTCAATATACGTTTAATTTGCCGTTTATTATCTAGCAAGGTAAAATTTTGGGCAATCGGCATCGGCAATGTAACTTGTGTACGATGAATAATGAGTATTTATTATTTTTTTTCACCCTAGTGTGCGCTGGTCAGGCCCTATTCCCCGAAGCCCCGATACATTCGGGAGGGCGCGCCAGCATTATCAACCAATGACCACTCCCCACACGGTGGGGTAAGTGATCATTGGGTCCGAGAATCATATGCCCTGAGCAAGCGCAGTGAGCCAAGAATGACAGCCTTGTGCATCTGTGCGGCTAAGATGTCTGCCTTGGTGCGGAAAGCCGGTATGATTTTAAGATTCGATATTAGAGAGGACATCATTCCACCAAGGACTCCAATAATCATAACAACTATCTTGCCTCAAATGCTGCAGCTAGTACATATAAATTTGTCAGTTTCTCAAAAACTTTTAAAAATGATTTTTCCCCTTTTAAACAGCACAGAAATGTCACAGCCACTTAATGCGTGCAGAAATAAAATATGTGTTTTGGAATGAGGATAATTATCAAAACTTTCAATCGAGTATATCTCCGTTTTTACATTTCCTTTCCCAACTTTTTTAAAGAAAATTTCTTGTTCGTATTCAATATCTTGTCCTATTATAACTGCAGTGTTTTCAGACTTTCATTCTTCAATGCAGTTTCAACAATAAGAACATCCGCATCATCTCTGGCTTGTGTAGTAGTAATATTTGCAGCTTGTAATTTTCAAATCAATATATTAATGAGCATATCTTTGTTATTTCGATTTGATAAGAATTTTTCTTGAGTAACTGGTACATCCATTGTTTCATCGACTTCATACGTTTTAGGAAGTGCAGCAGTTCTTCTCTGCTGCTCCATAGCTTTTATGTTCTTACTTGTAGTCTTACTGTAGTAAATAATGCATGCATTTATCAAAAATAAAAGTATCTTCTTTGCTCCATACAACATGATGAAGAAGAATTCCGCCATCAATAATGAACGTCATATTATTTTCATTGAGAACAAAATCAATTGGCTCATGTTGTCAGACAATGACGATTGTGTTGTTTTTCTCATGCCATCTTTATCAAATAGAGCTGTTGGATACGGACTCAATTCATATTGAAGATATTCTTCAAGCATACTTTCGAATTGTTTGCTGACAGTAATTCTTTGGAAGAGTAATAATGGATCCACTGCAACTTTACAATCATTTATTTTTACAGAACACTAGAACATGGTTGACTTGAAGTGATCCTGTGACCACGCGTTCTCTGCACTCTATCTCGAAAAGGGTTTACCGTATGGAAAATTGTTTTGAACAAAATTTGTAGATAACTTTCTATTCTGCAATATTGATAATAAATACAAATAGCAAAAAACCCATTGGAAATGAGATATTTACAAAAAAAATCGCAAAAAACCGAGTAATGTGAACTTTGACCTTGAAATTTAATTGTTGCATACACCCTACCATATGTAAGTTTTCAGAAAACGTTAAGGGTATCAATATACAAGTAATTACAGACACTCAGCTGGGTAACTCGAATTCCGAGATTCTTACCTAATTTAAGCTTAAATGACTGGACCATGCATTATGACCCGGCAGAAATGGATGTGCCACAGACGAGCGTCTGGAGGGAATTGAAAAACAGAAGTTTGAAATTTTATGCGATACATATTCAACACAAATTACATCCAGGTGATCCTTACAGTAGGATGGAATTTGGTAGCAGGCTTTCGAATAGGGTAGAGTCTACAAAGTTCTTGAGAAACATTATTTGCACCGACGAAAGTACTTTTTCGAACTGTGGCGTTTCTAATAGAAATAATGAGTACATTTATAGTGAAAAAAATCCACGACACTTCAGAGAAGTCAGACCACAAGTTCGGTATCGTTTGAATTTGTGGGCTGGAATTTATAACGACCGAATACTTGGACGTTATTTCTTCTCTGATACTTTGGACGGTTCTTGAGAAACGAATTCGAAGAATATATGGATACGTTCCCCCTGTTAATCATAACAGCTGATGGTTTCAGCATGACGGGGCTCCTCTACACAACAGAAGAGTAGTTTGCGAATATTTACTAATAGGTGGTTAGGAAATTTTGGACCAGTGAGGTGGCCGGCAAGGCTACCTGACCTAACAGTTATGGATACTTTCTGGTGAGGCACTTTAAAGAACACACGCTTATGTATTCAAGAGAAATCTCATCATTTCGAACACTTGTTGTCATACTTTTTGTGCATTTTTAACAAGCTCTTGTTTTCCTTCTTGGTTTTTGAAACGCACCTTAGGTACACAGCCAAGTGTTTGTCTAAAATACCATATAATGTTCTATCCGGCTGTTGTTTTTCCGAAAATGATTCGAAATAAATTTGTGCTGTTTTCGTACTATTTCTATCAAATTTATAATAAAGTTTCTACATATCTTGTTATTCTTCATTTGAGAATGAAGACATCTCGACTGAAGTATTTATGCAAACTCATGATGTTTCATGAGTTCTGACAAATAGACTTAATTAACAAAATGTTTCAATGGAATATTTCATCAGTTCGGACTTCCATTGTCTTGTCTAATCTAATATAAATTGATTTGAAAACCTTGAAAAAAAAACAATTAGAAAATTATTAAGATTAACCGAAAATAACAACTTTATTAAACGAAAAAGTGAAATCACAATGAATCAACATACAAGCTACAATCAAACAAATGAAATTGAAATATTAATAAAAGCTGAAAAATGAAGATTAAAAAAATCTTTTAATTTTTTTCAATTTGTTTTCATTTTTGTTAATAATAATTTTTAATCTTAATTTTTTCAGTTTTTATTTATATTTCAATTTTATTTGTTTGGTTGTAGCTTGTATGTTGATTCATTGTAATTTCAGTTTTTTGTTTAATAAAATTGTTATTTTTTTTATCTTATTGATTTTCTAATCGTTTTTTTCAGGGTTTCCAAATCAATTTATATTAGATTAGACAATGGAAGTCCTAACCGATGAAATACACCACAAAACATTGTCAACCACCTTCAAACAAATTTTTCAATGGAATCATCTCGGATAAAGTTATGTTAATTAATACATGTGTTTTCAGAAGAGCAAATCATTATAATTCATACATCGATAAAATCAGAATGAGAAGCACTATTTTTCTGTATAAAATCAATATGGCGCCCATAATAGAAAAAAAAAGTTGATAAAAATTGTCATAAGACAAAATTTCGAATAGTAAATCTGAACATGAAAACGTTTAGCTGAAAAAAGTAATCAATGAGAATGTGTTTCGGATTTTGAACTATGTTGTCAACGGTAGAAAAAAATAAAAACGAAAATTTCGATTTTCAGTTTTTCCAGATATTTCCGAAAATACTCGAAATTTTCCTGGTTCCAAAACAGTATTTTATTAAACACAAAAAAAAAACTTTGCCCCGATTGAAGGTTTGACGTATCTCGTGTAGTTTAGGAGATCCCAATGTTTTGGGTCGAGTTTGAATTACCCTGTATAAATTGAGTTGTGGTTTTTGCCAAAATGTGGATATATGCTAAAGAAGAAAAACTTTTTATGGAAGAATAGAATAACATTTGAGTAGTTTCTCGAATGTGAAGACCAATTCCACATTTGCAAATCATCTTCTGACAAAGGGACATGAGTTAAATCACAACTATAAAGTATTACATTTTTCCGGAATGCTTAGAAATTATCAGTTTTGAGAAATCTAAAAATTAACCAAACGTCAAAATATAATTTAATTCATCACCTCTTTTGAATCAGTTTTACAATGTGAAAATTGGTAAATAAATTTATTAATGTCCATTTAATGAGTTTGTCAAAAAACTTTTGGAGATGTTTTAATTTTTGATAATGCTAGTAGTGAAGTTCAGAAAGAATCAATTTGATGGGACTCCTTGTATATGTTGATAAAATGAAATAAATATGCTAGGTTTCGATAATATGTTAACAAATTTTTGAAAATTGAATATAAACACGAATAATTAATCAAACAGAACTGTAAAGTAATATTTAGAAAATCACAAAATTAGTTGGCTTTTTAGCTTCGATATTGAAAACGTATGATTCAAGTACGATCAGTTCTCAAAAAAAACATTTTTCACACACTGAATAACTTTGTATCAAGGTGCGTTTTGCTTACCAAGTTTGCAATCAAGTAATCAGATGATTTCTGAAACTGTGTCAGATATTTCTTGATAATGCAAATTTCAGTATGGGAAAGGTATTTACATTATTTGCATTTCACGCCAGAAATTACAATTCTACATTTCGTAATAGTTAAATTTGTTTTTGATGTCCCTCACAGGATATACATCACGTACAAAAATAGCATATCATTCAACTATGTTGCTGAAACTATTTGAAAATGTTGCATGTCAGCTTCAGTAGGTGAACTGGCATTTCCGAGTTTGGCAAATTTGCATATTCTCGTATTATCATTTTATTTTACCCAGAGTATGAATTTTCACTTTTATATCTCGTTCTTGAGTTAAATTTCAGAGGTGAAACTGAATTCGTGTTTATAAATTTTTTCATCTTATCATATCTGATTCAACTGTTGTTATACCAAATTTGTGGAATATTTCTATTGAAAGATTCCCTGATCAGGCGATACCAAATAAGATCAAATTTTCCTGTACTCTTTTTTTTTTAGATTATTTGGCATATGTCAAAATTTATCAAACAGTTCAGATTTGGTTCAAACTTTATGAAATTTTTTGTTGCAGTTTCACAGATATGACTTCAAAGTGCAAAAGTAAAGTATGCAATCCTCCTGAGGCCAGTTCTGGCCTCCAAGTAACGCCAGAAATAGTAGCTGGTTGTCAAGAGTTGGTATTGACTGATGAACAGATACAAACCTATATGACTACATTTCTTGATAACATTCAAAAAGGCCTAAAGAAAGAAACACATTCCACCGCAATTGTTAAATGTTTTCCAACTTATGTTCAAGATCTACCGGATGGTACTGAAAGTGGAAAATTTCTTGCTTTAGATTTGGGTGGCAGTAATTTTCGTGTTTTGCTGATAGAACTTGATGGAGGAAACTGTCAGATGCAATCTAAAATTTTTGTTATATCACAGGATTTAATGGTTGGCCCCGGAACCTCTTTATTTGATTTCATTGCTCAGTGTTTGGCAGAATTTTCTATTGAGCATGGTGTTGCAGAAGAAACTCTTCCTCTCGGTTTCACTTTCAGCTTTCCGGTGATGCAAAAAGGGCTCACAGTAGGCATTCTGGAAAGATGGACAAAAGGATTTTCTTGTGATGGTGTAGTTGGAAATGATGTTGCTCAAATGTTGAAAGATGCTATAGCAAAAAGAGGAGATGTGAATATTGATGTTTGTGCTGTTCTGAATGACACTACAGGTACTTTGATGTCCTGTGCGTGGAAAAATAGGAACACACGGATAGGACTCATTGTTGGTACAGGCACAAATGGCTGTTATGTTGAGAAGCAATCCAATGCTGAACTGTTTGATGAACCAGATATGGGTTCTGGAAATGTTATCATTAATTTAGAATGGGGCGCTTTTGGTGATGATGGGGCTTTAGACTTTTGTAGAGTGAAATATGATGTTGATATCGACGAAAGAACTATAAATCCTGGCAAACAGTTGCATGAAAAAATGATATCTGGAATGTACATGGGTGAATTAGTGAGGCTCGCTGCAGAAAGATTCACTAGAGAAGGTCATATGTTCGAAGGAAAAGGATCTGAAAAATTATTCACACATGATTCATTCGAAACCAAATTCGTTTCTGAAATTGAAAGTGACCCACCAGGAACTTATGTTAATGTAAAGAAAATATGTGATGGATTAGATCTAACAAATGCTACAGAACAAGATTTTGTGAATCTAAGATTCCTTTGCGAATGTATATCAAGAAGAGCTGCACATTTGGTATCAGCAGGACTAACAGTTTTGATGAGAAAAATTGGAGAGAAAAAAGTGGCTGTCGGTATTGATGGTACAGTATATAAATATCATCCACATTTCCACAACTTGATGGTTGAAAAAATCAAGCAACTGATTGAACCGGACTATGAATTTGAACTGATTTTATCGGAAGATGGAAGTGGGAGAGGAGCTGCTTTGGTGGCTGCTGTTGCTGCTAGAGTGAAATCAAAACCTACATGATCATCAATTTTATCAAAATATCATCAATGAAATTGTAAATAAATATGCCCACTGGCAGACTCATAGAAATTAATTATTGAAACAGGGTATTTTATGTGTATTAGGTGTTTTTTAATAACATGCCAATACTTGGGAAAGTTATTTTTGGGTTGTAATCAACATATATCTTGAATTTTATGACTTTATAATTTTATTCGAAATCATTTTGGTATAACTTTTGATAATTTTGTGAAATTTATCTTATTGTATTTAATCCAGTTACTTATTCGTTTGCTATACAAGGATGGGGTTTTCCCAAGAAATTCATCAACCTATGGAGCAACTAGTGTGAGATTCTTGAATACTTGGTCGAATTATCACATCCAATTGGAAAAATTTCGAAATAGAAAAATTTTTTTTTCAAAATACAGACAAATAAGTTTATTTTCCAGTAGTATATTCAATAGAATCATCAAAAAGACAAGCAGGACGTCAAATTAATGATTTTAATTTGAAGTTGTGGAAAAAAATCTAAATTTCAAAATTCGAATTACTAATCGTGATATATCCAAACTGAACAAAGAACAAGCAGATCTGGAAAGTGATTTAAGAACCCTTCTACCTAATTTAATATTTGTTGAAATTGAACATAGGTCTATTTTGACTATTGTAGTGACGAATTTTAATGAGTTCCAAAAAGGTTTATATAAAACCCAAGTAAAAAATGTTATAACAAATTTTTTATACAAAAATCATAGCAAGGAGCACTATTTGAATAAATAGTATAAGAAAACCACAACATCAACGAGAGGAGTCTACTGCCGAAACATTTTTTTGAATGTTTCAAGTCTTCTTTTGCTTTTTCTTTCAGAACATACTTATGTAAACAAACATCGTAGCATCAGCAAAATCGAGTATTTGTCCATCTATGTCCTGTAGATGTACTTGTAGATATAAATAACACAGATCCTAGTACCGTCCTTTGAGATACTCCGCATGTTATTGTTTCATCGGTGCTTGTCCTATTTCCGATTTTTACTTTCTGTTTTCTGTTACTTTAATAACTTCTGAATAAGTTGTAGAATGCACCTCTGATACCAATGTCATGCATTGTTACCAGAAGTAGGCTACGATGGAGCAGACAGGATATGACAATTGTTTAGAAATTCATTCAGCCTATGTTTCATGATTTTTTCCATTACTTCACTCGAAGATGTTATGAGTGGGATCGGTTTCATGATTTTTTCTATTACTTCACTCGAAGATGTTATGAGTGAGATCGGTCTTAGATTTGAAATATTTTGTCCATCTCCTTCTTTATGTACGAGAATGACAATTGATATCTTGAAAGCATTGAGGAAATGACCTAGTTCAAAAGATTCAATTAGTATGATTCTCAAAGAGAAACCAGTGTAATTTGGGATGGTTTTAAGTGTTTCCACTTTTATGCCGTCGTATCCTGGAGATTTTTCATTTTTTAGGTCATTTATGGAGTTATTACTTCACTCTCAGAAGTTGTAGCGGAGGAGTAGAATTCTGTGTTACTTTTTCATCAATATAGCTTCCATCTCTACTGATGTTTTTATTCAAGTCTTCACCAACATTTAGTGAATGGTTGTTGAATATTTTAATCATTTCTGCTGGATTATCTAATGGGTTCACTAATTTCATTTTAGATTTCGTTTATACTTCATGTTAAAGAATAAACACCAATGATAAAACTCAATGCGGAATTTATGAAATTTTATACTGCATCCATTGTAAGAACTACACAATACTTAGTTATGTGCGAAGGAATTCATTATTTTATTTCATTATGAAACAAAAGGACTGAAGCAGTTGATATCTGACCTACTATTTAGTTAGTTATTTGATCGTAATATGAAAAATATATCCAGGAATATCTTTTAGTAAAAAAGGGGGTTGGTTGGGTAACAGTATCAATTTTTTCTTAAAAAACAATTCTATTCTTGCCGCCGTTTCGAATTTAATTAAATTTTCCTTCAGGGTTCTGTAACAATGAATTTTCATGAATACACCTTCCACAAAATTTATTATCAGACAATAAAACAGGATTTGTTTATGTATATGTAATAGACCGTAAACTTTGAAAAGAATACCATTTTAATAGGTGTGACGAGTTGTAAGTAAATCTTGCTAATAGTGAATTTTCAACGTTGTCTTCGGTGATAGTATAGGTAATATCATCTACGTCAGTTGCAAGATTCTTAATAAGAATACTACCATCAACTTGGTTTGATACTGCATTTGGAGCCCAAGGCCAAAAGTTTGAGAAGTCGTCAGGGATAGTGAGGCCTCATGGGTGTTTTATTTATTCTGATACCGTGAATGATTTTATTTCATGAACTATTGAAAGGTCACCAAATTTACTTGGATTTTTTCATTTAACTTTGTTGAAAAGTTCACTATATTGAATTTATTGCCTCCCAGAAAAGACTATGAAAACCGCACGATTTGAAAGTTGAATGATCTCATTCATAAAGGAATCCAAGTTATGTTGAGTATATTTGAGATATTTCTTGTTACCATTGATTTCAATCAACAAGTTTGTTTTCTAACCTGCTAATGAACCTTCCTGTTGCGTTATTGTGCTCTATTTCTTGCCTTTATACTGATTAGTCTATGTGCTCAGTGGCATGTGTGATGTGATTTAGAACAATTCTTACAAATTCAAGATGACAAACTCTCCCACAAAATTAGATTGAAGAAATCAAATGAATTTGCTGAGTTTTTGATAGCAGTTCATTAGAAAAATTACTCACTGAATCAGAAAGAATTAAAATTCCATCAGGCATTTGTATCACTTAAAAAAATTCAAATTTTTTCGCCTTGAGCCCAAAATTTAGGTACATTTTCCATTAGGAATCTTTTAGCAGATGTAGATTATACTCGTATCAACTAAACTATCACCAATGACAACGATGGAAATTCACTAGCAGCAAGATCTACTTACACCATTACCTATTTCATCAACTCTCCAAATATTAACAGTTTCTTTTAGCATTCATTCAATGAAACCAAACGTTTTCTCAAGAATAATGCGAATCTTATGATGCACTGTTTGGAACCTTTGGTGTAGTAATGAGTATTACTGGAGTTTTTTCCCAACACCAAATCGTTATTTTTAACACCTCGATACGTGTTTCGATCACCAAGTGATCATCTTCAAAGAGAAAGATTGAAACTGATTTTATTCTCCCTCTTTGAAGTTTTAATCTTCCTCTTTGACTTGGTGATCAAAACACGTATCGAGGTGTTGAAAATAACGATTTGGTGTTGGGAAAAAACTCCAGTAATATCCTTTAATCCGAATCTTATTATAAATGAGTCAGACAAAGGTAACGTCACTGTCATTTTCGACCGACTCTTAACCAACCTAATTCAAAATTGTGATTCTCACTTCCAAATGAGTTCAGATCCACCATTACAAGTTCAGAAAATTGTAATGATTCGATGAAAACAATATTTGTAATCAACCAGATTCACGAAACAACAAAAACTACGTATCACCAAGTACAGTGCTATTCAATTTGTTCGATTTATAACCTATTCAGTTTGTAGAAATTCATATTGGATATAGAATAAGGAAAATAAGTTTTCTATAAATTACGGTTTCTCAAACCATTCTTAACTGAACTGACTCATTTTGACAAACAAATCCTCAATGATACAGTCAATATTATTTTGGTACCAACCTGCAATAGGTATCTGATATAACAAAAATGTACCGGTATTATCAGTACTTTATCTGATATATCAGATAGTCTCGCAGATGTTTCTCGTATATTCAGCAGCAGTATCATGCTGAAATTATCACTAGTAAAGAATATTTCTCTCAGAAGGAGGTTTCATATATGTAGTGAAGCCGTGTTAAAATTATTTGAGTCCCAGACGCTGTACTCTCCGGGTGAGATCTTTCTAATACTGTCGAAATATAATTCAATATCCAATGTGGTGTTAGTAGTTGTTTTCCGACAGACGTTTACCAGATTCTACTGTGTAGGTGATTGGGAGAGATTATCATTTCGAAACTTATTTCAAGATATTTTTTCAAGAAAAATTATTATTATTAATCTAATTCGATGATCGAAGAGCTCATTGGATTCCTTCAGTTGGAAAGAAAACTTTTCAATGTTGAGTTTGGGCTCAGTTGTATTTTTCTCAATCTCCTTGTCGTTAATGATCTTGTTTTCAAATAAAGTAATTTCTAATTGAGATTTTTCATGCATAGTAGGTCCAGTAGGTCCACGCCGTGGCTATAGCTTCCTATAATATATTTTCCTTCCTGCAATACCTCCTTGAAGGTGTGACTCATTCTTACTATGTGGCTTAAAGTCGACAACCTCCGATGGTGTTCTCTGGTCTTGTTTCAGTATGGGCGTCTGAACTAGCTTTGATAGCTGCGTTTTCACAATTTGTTCATAGAGCCTGGCTTAGACATTTTCTGTGATGAAAGTGTTAGAGATATTGTTGGAGTGTTTCTAGGTTCCAGAGTACTGTTGTCGAGTTCTTCGAAATCTGTTTCTATGTTGTCCTGGATGGGTACTGTATATGTGCTGATGGAATCTAGGATATCCTGCAGTTGTCTTTCGTCTTCTTGTGGGATGGTGTCCTCCTGAGTTGTCGTTGGTGATGGAGTGATGTACTGGGTAGCCCTGGCCTCCCTCGTCGTCCTATTCTGCTCCTGCTCCTGTTGTATGTCTGCCTTCCTTGGTTCGGAAGAACCTCTTTCCAAACTCACAAAGCGTGATTTTCAGCGTTTACCGAACGGCGGATTTGAATTTTCGCGTGATTCGCCACTATGAGTCTTATTTGAGACGCGTTCACTGCTACTCTGGTTTGAAGAACTAATAGTTTCGTTAGCTATGCTCGCGGAGTGATTTTTAGTTTTGTCTTCTACCCTTCCGCACTTGCGATCCGTGTGGTTGTCTGTGTCCGTATTGCCAGGTGCCGTCGTTGACAGCCTGTTTCTCGCTCTACCCTTTTCTAGAATCGGTTTAGTTTCAGTAGCTTTCATTTCAGGATCGTCTGCCACATACTTTTTTCAATGCTCAATCCAATCATATTGGGCATACAAGTGGTTTCCTGTTACTCTTGATTTCTTCAAAATATTAGTTATTATTGGAAATTGTAGTGCGATTTAACGTTTTGAAATTCCGGAGTCCTTTCGCAATTATGGTAAAAATTTGACTTTGGCAATGAAAAGTGTCGCGAAATGAAAATTCAACTTTTGAAAAGGAAAAAATACAGCTCCGACGAAAACAACATTGGAAGAAGTTGTGTCTCTTTCCCTTGAGTCATTCCATGGTTTTTGTCAATTGCTCTTATTTTTTTGTCTCATAAATAAGCTCAAAATTAATGTGAACACAACTGTCGAGAACACTAATTTCCCACCAGAATAAAATTGCTGTCTCTCTTTAAGAGACAACTGAGAACGTCTGTCGGATTTTCGGCATTATCTTCAACATTTAATGTAATACTAATTGGAAATTAAGTACTGTTTATCTATACAGGCCGTTTCTTTCATCATGTGGTAATATTGCATACTCTAAACCGTAACAGATACGAAGACGATAAAAAAGGAATAAACGTAACTGTCATCGTGAACAAAACAATGGTCGAAGAAAATTTACGGGGACTCTCGCCCTTCTTGAGTTTAACGAGAAAAACCGAAAATGCTCTTTTCCGTTTTTTTAGAATGGAATTGTTATTTCGGAGAGTATCAAAAAATTTTAAAAAAATGTTATTGTATTGTAACAATAAACATTCATGTCAACATGGCCACCATCAATTTTATTTCAATACGGATCTGACTTTTTTATTACAGATATTGATAAAGCGATACATCCACAATTCGAAGGTATATTACATTCGATACTTTTAGCGTTCAGCTGTATATGCCCGAAAAAAAAAACGGGCATATACAGACTAGAATGTGGGGACTGCCCAGCAGTTTATACAGGTCAGACAGGCAGAAACTTCGACATAAGATACCGAGAATATGTATTATCTGATAAAAAATCAGCCATATATGGATATCTGAAAGAAACAAACCATACAATAAATAAAGGAAACATGAAAATTCTTCATACATGTAACAAAGGAAGGGAGATGAATTTATTGGAAGCGTTGGA
>WOGN01001421.1:0-19335 GCA_015342105.1 Leptinotarsa texana
AGTAAGAGAAGGGGAAGTGTAACTTGTTAACGTGTTCCCAATTACTCGCCGTTCTCAATTCCCCCACCTTCCCCTATACACTGAACACATACTTTTCACAACGATTTCAGGAAGACGAGACAAAACAAGATTAAAGAAGGAACAACATGTGTAGATGCATTTCGGTGACTTAAAAAGATTGCTTGTAGGGGTAGGTGATCTTAGACTGACGATGTGGAAGTCATTTTATGTGCGCTCATTAATAATCACTATACTAAAAACAATGGATCTCCAAAAGTTAATCATTTAAATTACGAGTCGGTTTTCGCCTCATTGAATTTTTTTTCACAATTATCGTTTTGGACCAGATTATATAGCTTTGAGAATGTTTTCTTCATGATCCTCAAGAGTATAAGAAGTTGAGAGTTTCAGTTTCAAGTTTCACTGTATTATCTCATGGAAGTCTCTTCAGATTTGTTATGATACACTCTTTTCCTTGTTTTATATAGATATATAAATACAAATATATAAAACAACCAAAAAAAAAAACAGCAAGAAGTTCAAACCACAAATTTCTCAAAATTATAAATATGACTGAAAAAATCGACAGTACCGCAGTTGTCAGCAATATTAATTGCAGGTATATTATCTTGAATTTTCACTGATTTTTCAATTGATTTTGATAGCTATTTCACCAGTAGATGTTTTCAACAGGTTTCAAGATTTAATATGCTAAAGACACTTTGCTTGGCAGACTGTCATTGATATATCCCTCTGCCGTTATTCCTAATAATAGTTATTTACAATTTAACCTTTGTGAGTAGATACATATTATCAGGAGCTTCATGTGAAAATTGATAAATTACTTCATTGGATATAATAATGTCTAGAGAATATATTTTCTGTGTTATTCATAGAAAAAGGGCATTACAGTTATAGAATGTGAAATATTTACCCTGAAAATGATTCCAAATAGCTTTAGAAAAAACTCCTTATTTCCTATAAAGTTAGTATATTTTAAAAAAAAGAAAGAATAAATGAAATACGTTAATAAAAAGCACTTACCTTTAAAAAACTCTTCATATCGTTAATTGTTTTGTAAAAATATGCCTTTAAGCTTATTTCAAGCAGCCTATTTCTTACAATATTATCATTTCAAAATTTGTATGATCATTTTCACTGAATCTTCTTTTCTTCTGGTCAAGAAACAGATATTTGTCGAGCTGCAACTATTTCACTTGAACTTTTCAAAAACTATTATTTTGGGAATACTTTCATTACCATACAATTTTGTGAATGAGAAAGACAGTTTCACAGCGATTTAATCAAATGTGAATGTTTTTTGAATCCAAATTGTCCGAAATTCTGCTAAAAAAGAGTTCACCAAAACGTTGAATCTAATTTGATAGTAAAAGTGATTCTTGTACAAGCAATTCAAAAATATTATTGCATTTTGTACCGTTTTTCGTAGGCGTGAGTGATATTTCCAAAAGATTTCTTTTTACCATTCCATATCTGAAGTGAACTTCTGCAGAGGATGCATAAAGGTATAGGTACTTTGAACTCAATTCCTAGTTCAATATACCTAGAGTATACGATGGAAGACAGCCAAATGAGAGTTTTATTCCAAAAGCGATCTAAATTCATATATATTAGGTAAATAATATAGGCCTCTTCACAATGTCCATGATCTACAAATCATTATTTTAACTTTGAGCCATGTCAATTTGGTAGTTGAGCACTATGAAATTCGATAATATTCAATATGAAAACAAAATAGATATGACTAAAGCTTTGCATGACCTCCGAAAAAATATATATATTTTTTGGAATAAAATTCAAACGTTTATGAACATTGTTGTCATATTATTACATATAGAATATGTCATCATGTATATAAACGTCGTAACAATTCAGGAGGAAACAAATTATTTCAGTTATTTTTCATTATACAAATATTAATATATAAATAGTAATGCCGTAGTTTGAAATAAGCTGAATACAAGACACAAGAGAGTTTCTTTTGTAGATAATTGATAAATATCTTATTTCCGTTATCAATTTATTGTGCGCTTTTTCTCCGCATTTAAAGAAAATGTTTTTTCAAAATTTTCTTTTATTGGGGAAGAATAGTTTTGGTTATACCTATGGTATACCTATACAGGTATACCTGTATAGGTAGTACACCTGGATGGTTTACCTAAGCTAAGTTAGGTTTACCTAACGTGAAGCTAACCCTAAAATAGGGTTAGCTTCACGTTAGTTTTTAGTTTTAATCTTCCTCTTTGAAGATGATCACTTGGTGATCGAAACTCGTGTCAAGGTGTTAAGAAAAAACTCCAGTAATATTCATTCACGAGAATGTTTGAATTTTTAAGTTTATTAATTTTCATACTTTTATATGAACACTGAATCATCCACAGATATCATCCACAGGATTCCTCACTGGCTGACATCCTATGTAGACACCTTCTTATCAGCTCTTCAGTACCTATCAAATCTCGATAACATTATAAGAAAAAACACTCAATTTATTCATAAAATTAGGACTTTATGTCACAAAATTATCTGAATTTACTCAGGTAGCCGGGAGGCTCGAGGTTACAGTGAGTTCTTCGTTCATTCAGTCAATCGCCGGATGTGTGAGTCGATGGTTCAAGCCGCAGGCTGAACGTTCGATTTTTACTTGCTATGGTGTTAGGAATCACACATTAAAAGGTTAGACCTCGTTAGTCCTTAGCTCGACTTCTGAGGTATATCGTTCGTAGGGGTGCAATAGCTGGTTAACGAAAAAAACATTTTAAACAAATACATTCATATTTTTTATTCATGTACCTGTTTCGAGAAGGCTTTTTTCCAGTTTGTGTCTGAGAGGTACTTTTTTGCATGATCTACACATAGAGTCACTTTTTTGAAATTGATTGCTTTCTTCCTTTCTTTGGAAGATTACCATATTTTTTGAATAAGATGGAGAAGTAGAAAACCAAAACGTTTTTTTCTAAAAAATTAATCTCTCCAAAAAATATACCCCTTCCAATTGAATTGTCTTGTATTAGAATGATTTCTAAAAGAACATGGTGACTTATGTCTTGCTCCTTATACTGGTTACAGGAATCAATTGGAAAAAATATTTCTTTAATCCATAATAAGCAGTGATGAAAATGAGTGATGTTTCATACCTTTCAATGTACACACTAAAGTTATACAAGGTATATATACAGGCATCCTCTAAAAACGCTTGTATTTGAATCTTGATGTTTCTGAACGTCTTGGCTGAATATTAATGAAGTTATTTCCAACACCAAACCGTTATTTTAACACCTCGACACGTGTTTCGATCACTAAGTGATCATCTTCGAGAGAATACGTGTCGAGGTGTTGAAAATAACGGTTTGGTGTTGGGAATAAACTCCAGTAATATTCATTACTACACCAAAGATTTCAAAGAGTGCATCATAAGTCTTGGCTCAAGGAAACGCATGCACAATGTCAAAGACGACTATAGACGTCACAATCCGTGAACGTGTTGAAGCAACAAATATTAATAATTCATTGAGAAATGCTTTTTCTATCTCTCTCAGTACATATATTCAAGTTTACATTCTGGTCTACTCAACTTCATTTCAAATGTTTCAAAATTGTTCCAAAAACATGTCTCTGGGATTAATAAGTGTGATGAATTCTGTAAAAGCAATTAATATCGGATAGCAAATAAATCGAAAATAACTATCTTGGTAATAATTCATAGCCAGTAATTTTGAACAAACTTTCCCAATTTGAAGCCGTAGCTAAAATTCCTCGCCTGCAGAAGAGAGAAAACTGGCCTGGACCTAAAACTAAAACTAGCGGCATAAATTTAATCAAAAACAGAACACATATTAGAAATTCAATCTCGGAGCGAAACAACCCTAAAGGATAAGGGAACTTCCCTTAAAATATCCTATTTTAACCCACCCCATTTCATCCCGCACCTTAACCACTCCTTATCCCCTCCCGGACCGTTCCTTCCCTTTTTAAAAACTACCCCTATCTCAAGCAAATTTCAACCTTACCGCCGTACACTCTTAAGTCATAATATAAAAGTTGGTTGGATGTAAGACGCGCAATACTTATATCTCATTGGTTAGAGCTTGTTACCTTGGTTACCGCGAAATAGGCGGGCCCAGGCTTTGCATCAATACTCTTAACTTTATCTTAGGAGCAGAGGAGAAAAAAGGACCGAATTTCAGATGTACGGGTAGAGTCGGGACTATTGAAATGAATCCTTTGGCTGTTCAAAGTATACAATTTCAAGTTATTGATCGAATCTCAATAGAAAGGGTTCAGTGTTATTATTTTTCTCAGCCAATCCGTTAATTAATTTGCTTCTTAAATCGTTTTAACCTATTAATTAGCTTTAGGAAGCTTTAGCAAAATCTCCAGATTTCAGGGAAAGCTAGGAAATATAAAAATTCAAATACCACAGATTTCGAATTGATGAGTACAGAGGGGCCTACAATATAATGGTTACAAATGAAAAGGAGGACCAGGATAAGGAGGATAAGGAGAACCACTGTGGAAAAATCGAACATCATAAAAGAAACGAAGTCGGTTGAGTTGTGGCCATTTGAGTAACCTTTTGAAATTTAGAAAACTATTCATCTGTGATACATCAGTGAAGTTGTTGGTAGTGTCGCAACTCAGTTCTCGCTTGGCTATTTTACGAGAGAATTTTTATTTGCTGTTTCACCCATTCATTCATTCACCTAGCAGGATCGAAGAAAAGGAGATGTGCTGCATTGCTGATGATCAATCGATACTCAAAAGAATACTGAATACTGACTCTCCATTATCTTGACCTCCCGCAATATTTATAAAGAATTATACGCTGACATTGCGACTTTGATCTGGTCACTGTACTGAGGTAAAATGCACAGCATGCAATCTGTGCCAAGTTTGCGTATTCGGAAATTGTTTTATATTCCATATCCTGTGATCGGATCAATTTCGATGTCTATGAACTTGAACTATTAAAAGATGGAATTCTGAATACTGAGTGTTCTTGTGTTAAAATATTGAAGTGAGGTTGGAATATATTTCAATGCATGTACTTACTAAAATTAATCTGAATTATTTCATGATTATTTTCTATATTTGACTTATATGGAATTATTATTTTTCTGGTCCATTTGAAAAAGTGAAGTTGGTTACGGTTTCTCAGAGACAAAATGTCGAATCATAAATATGTGAACACCATCTTATACATCTTGAAATGAGTCAATAAGAAAGTGTTTTTGTATTTTCTCATCTTCTTTCAAAATTCAAATTGGCGAATTTTTTTCGAAAACCTTCGAAATTTCTCAAATTTAAAAACACTATTCAGCAAGATTTATTGAGAATTATTCCAAAGCAGATACAAAACAATTAGTGAAAATAATTTTTTATGTTAAACGTTTTTATTAAAATATGTACTAAAAAATAGGCAATTCACGGTATTGGTCAGAAAAGTATTACAATCGTTGGTCGTAACATAACCTAAGTAAATATGTAAATACTACGCTCAAGAATTTTATTATTTTTTTATCTGATCAATACCGTAGATTGCTGAGGAGAGTGGAGGTTATGTGATATCTAGGACCGCATAATGTTTCACTTCTAAATACATTTTCATTTAATCCTTTCATCATTATTTCATTTAGTATATTTGTGAGTTTTAGTTTCTAATTTTTATCCAGCGTATATAATGCCACACAGTTCTTAGCACGTTCTTTAACTTGGGTGGTGTATAGCTAACGATGTATAATTTTTGGCCACCCTAACGCCACACAGTCCTCGACACAATACAAAATCTTGACGACTTGGGTGGGAGATTCATGCTTGTATCCCAAAGTTGACAAAGTTCCTTCATAGAATTATATTGGATTTGTATCTTTTTCCTAGTGTACTAATCAACCCCTGTCATTTGATATCCATATTGAGTTAGTTGTGAAAAAATATGTAATTCGCCATATTGTTGCTACGGCCATCTTGAATTTACATCTTTTTCAAAATGTACTACTATTCTACTAGTCGAACCACCTCTTATTTGATATCCATATTGAGGTACTTGTGAAAAAATATCCAATCCGCCATCTTGTAGCTGTAGTCATCTACGATTAACAGCCATCTCAGTCGATTATACTAACACCAAAATTCTCCATTTCGAAATAGGTTCAAATAGAAGGCAATTTCTGAAAATGGCTGAAATTGAAGTTGAAGAAAACAATATCAACAAAAAGACAGATATTGATAATCTCAGCTAAATTTATTTATTTTTACTAACACAAAAAACCTGAATACATCCTGTGATATTTAAACAAAATAAATCACCATGATAAACGACATTAAAAAATTATAACAAAAAGTTCCACATTATTCAATGTCAAAATTGTCATTCTCATGTTCAAGATTTCTCTCAAAATTAAAATTTATAAAGTAATAATCCTCACTTAACACAGGTACGTTAGTGTAATTTCCGTTATTATGTTTTATATCTATACTTATTATGTCCTTTTTTATATTACAGTCCTCGATAAAGACAGTAAAATTAGAGAAAACTAGAAAGCTAGAAAGAGTAGTATTTACTACAACACAGACTGAATCCCCGAAAAACCATTCTTTTTATATAGATGAGTGGGAAAGTAGGGATTCAAAATATAGAGTAATCATTGAAAATACTTCTGAATAAAACTTACTCGCACTTAAATAGGTTCGAACCACAATAAACCCTTTTTCCGAAAGCGTCTGATAATTCCTCTTCCATATTCTCCGTTTCACCATCACTGTCGTCATTTAAATCAATAATGAATTTATGTCCACCATTGATATGGAAGTGTCCACTAAAATTAGTTTTTTAATCCTTTTCTGCCAGTCGTCTTCGGTAATATTAGATACTTATTCTTTAACTAGCTCTATCACTTCCTCACCAAATTTTGGAAAATTATTTTTACGCCTGATGCTTTGTTTCAATTTTCCCCAAATCAACTCTATGGGACTGAAAGCACAAAAATAGGTGGGAAGTCTCAATATGGCGTGTCCATACTTTTCAGCAATACTCTCAAGGGCATACACTTTTTCAAATGTGTTTGTCTGTAAAACTTCAAGTAGTTGGTTTTTGGTATAGTTATCATCAAAAGACAAATTGTTGTTAAAAAAATTTGAATTTCATCTTTCCTTGAATTTTTATTCGGTACTTTGATGAGCTGTCGCGAATGATAGGAAGCGTTGTTAAGAAATATTACACTATTCGCATCCACATTTGGGATCAATGTGTTTTCAAACCATTCCTCAAAAATTTTAGCTTCCATGTTCTTATGATAGTCAACATTGCAGTCCTCAATGTTTTTCCACATAATTTGAAAGAATTCGCAACCCATCCTTTACTTCCTCCGCAATGCACAATGATTAGTCGCGATCCTATGTTTGCAGGCATGTTAGGCGTACATATTCTCGAACCATCAGTCCACCCTTTCGTAACTGTGTCGTGAATGTCAACCCAATTTTCGTCCAAATAGAAAATTTGCCGTTGTTCTTGTCTATATTTAGTTATTTGTTCTAAGTATTTGTTGCGCAATTCCACTATTCTTCTACTTTCCATAAATGCTTGACGTTTGTTTATTATTTCAAATCTAAATACTAGTTTCTTACACCAATTCTAAAGAGTTTCGTCACAGAAGCTCACGTTATGACCGGAAGTATTCAATATCTTCCCTATGATTCCAATTGTAGGAACCTCATTGACCTCATTGTTTTTTAAATAATTTTATTAGATGAACATCTAAAGGTTTTGGTAATCCCGCATCAAATCGCGTCTTGCGTTCATAAGATTTGTTTTTGACTATTTTACGTACAGGTGAGAAAGGAATTTCAGTCAAATCTGATGCTGCTTGTCATAATTTTTCCCTCGAAAAGAAACTTGATATGTAGATTCTTACATACCTACATTGAAACATACTCTCTGTGATTCAATATTCAAATGCATCCGAATCTTATTCACGAGTATCTCTTTTTCGCATTGTTCACCAGCGCTATTGGAATCACAACACAGGAAAAAGTCTGCGTTGTTGTCACACTCGTTATTACTATTAGTACTTGTCCAAGGACGCCAATTTTTAATCAAATAACAAAAATTTTAAGTAATTATAACTTCACCAATATCGAACTTCAACACTCAAACCGCGATCAGTTCCTGAACTGAACATTGACAACACAACGACGGTACTCATCGCTACTTTCTATTGGTCACTGTAACAGTACTTTATATTTAATTTTATGACTCTTCAGCCAATCATAAAACTCGGTTAGTAGAAATTATCCAATACGAACCGCCAATTCTTCAGTCCACGTGGACTAATTCGTAGCGGCATTATTTCTTTGTATTGGTTTTTTGTGCCTTTGAGTTCGCCGATAGCTTTAAGAATTACTATATCGTTTACTTCGACTCTACTTCGCTGGTCATGAATTCGATGTTCGAACTCGTTCGTTCTTAACAGGAATGATTCTGCATGAGTAACAAGTAAACATGAAGACTTTGATTGCAAAGATTGATAGGAACCTCAAACTTTGTTCTTCAAGATATACGAAAATTCTAAAAGCGACCTATTGCAAAATAAATCTTCAACATCCACCACCAAATGGATTTGTTTTGGCAAAATGTTTAAAGTTTTCATACCCACCAAGAAGATTCAATAAAGCCTCAGGTCGGCTAAATACAAAGAGGATCCACTAGCAGCAGAGGTTTATGCACTTATGGGAAGGTATATATCAGATCCACCAAAAATCCATGGGAACAATAGTGAAGGAACATGAAAGAAACTGCAGACTTGGCCAAACAGACAAGTAGTCAGCTGTAGCAGAACGCGCACTCAGTGAAGGAAACCACAGGATTCTGTTTGAAAACACGGAACTCATTGCCCCCGACCAGGGAAACCATAGTCGACTGGTACAGCAAGCGATAGAATCTACAAACACACGGATAATTTTATTACAAAAAAAAAAAGCTGGTAAGGTCAATCGAATATAGAATCCCATTCTAAGAAGTTCTAGATCAGCAAACAGCTGACTTGTCTCTTTGGCCTTGTCTGCAGTTTCTTTCATGCCCCTTCAACAAAGCTGAAGAGTTTTCCAAAAATCCAATACTGATTATATAAATACGAAGCAGTATTGGGCCTAGCACTTTTCCTTGCGGTACCTCAATTGATATTTCGAAATGAATACTACAATGGAAGAGAAAGGTTTTGGCCTAATACTACTCTATCTTGATACAAAAAAATGTGGGTATCTTCCAAAAAAGGAAAGGAAGCAATCAATTTCAAAAGAAGTAACTCTATATATATAGATGTGTAGAACATGCAAAGAAGTAACTTTCAGACACAAATTGGAAGAAAAAGCTCTCTTGAAACAGCCACTTTCATATAAACATTGAATTACACGAAAGAAAGAAAAAAGATAGCATTTGTGAAAAATGAGCAAATTTACTCATGTAATGTGTTCCTTATCCTTATTCTCCTCTATACAGGGTGTAACAAAAAGGTAGGTCATAAATTGAAAAACTTTTTGGGCAATATTCTCTTCACCGATGAGGCGACATTTACCACTAACGGTACAGTGTCTACCCAAAAAAACAGGTACTGGGCAAGGAAGAATCCACACTGGATGATAAATGCAAAAAGACAATATTGTATACGAAAAAATATAAATGTCTGGGTAGGAATATTCAAAACTATATAATAAGTCCATTGTTTTTTAAAACACACTAAACGATGGAGGAGTTTATAATTTTTTAAAACGAAATTCTTGGATTTCATGAAAGAACTAAGCAGCTAGACGATGCATCCATTCATAATATGTTTGCTGGGGGCAATATCTTGATAAAAACTTTCAAGGAAGATGGATTGGAAAGAACAGTGTTTTTATTTGTTGGCCCCTTTGATCACCAGACCTGTCTCCATTAGATTTTTTCTTTGGGGATATTTGGAAGAAAGTGTTTATAGAAACAAACCACGAAATTTGAACGAATTGAAGGAGAAGATAAGGCAAAAGTGTGGTGAAATAAAATAGACCAAATAAAGAAGACCCACCAGAATTTGAGATGACGTTATGAAAAATGTATAGAGCTTGAAGGCGGATATATTAAACACTACAATATCTAAATAAACTATTCCATTTATCATTTAACTTAGTTCTTTTGTTAGTAATTTTTCTAAAATTAAAAACACGTTTTTAGCTTTTGATTTGTTGATTTTAATTAAACTAGACAACTCCATGGAACGATTACAACCTATGTAACTTCGGAGCTGACTATGCGAAGTATTATTTCATTGAATGGTTACTTCATGTTTTCTGTAAAGTTCATAGACTTTCATACAGGGTCAATCAAAGAATTCATGGACTTGGAAATATGCCCAAAAATAGAATGGGTTATCCACTTTTTTGTTTTGTTTTATTTGTTTTATTTACTTGAGTACTTGGAATTTTGTTTTTATTCAAACTTTTTTTGTTATCTATATGGTATTCTCAATAAAAGGATGCATTTCTTTCAAATGGATTTGATAATGTCTGTTGTTTTACGTCATAAGCGAGATAATTATATAGTTTTGCCCAATATAATATTTTTTCAGGTTTAATAATTGAATAACTTGATATTTTATTTCTTGTGTTGTAATAATAATCTATCGATTGTAATTACAATTTTCGTGAATACTAATAAATAGTTGGCTTGAGAAAATTCAATTGCCAAATGTCAAGATTTTTTGTGTATTACAATAGTAATTCCATAAAAAACTTTTTGGGTTTTTGATAAATAGCTTTTATTACGGATTTTTATATTGTTCCTTCTATATGATATTTCAGTGCAGTACCCCATGTAATCATTCCATACGTTAAGTTGCTTTCTATTAGCGAAAAGTATATTACACGTAGTTGTTGAATATTGTAGATGTAGTTAGTAACTTCATTTTGTACAGTATAGTTCTCAATTTTTTATACGTGTAGTTGATATGCACGTCCCATTTCAGGTGGGCATCTATATTTATACCAAGATATTTATTATTCATTGTAGATGATATATTTATTTATTTTCCATCTTCTCTTTATGTATTATACCTAGCAGTGTCGTCTGCAAAGCTCACGACGTCTCTTTCCAACCCAGCCTGAATAATGTCATTTAGATAAAGTATAAAAATCATATATGAAATCATATTTCGTGTAGGTATATTTATCACACGTGTGTATTGAAATTTCAAATGAATTTATAACTATTATGCAAAATGTTTGAATTTTGAATGAAGCACCATCATGTTCTAATAAACAATACGACCTATCTTGAATGGTGAATGTTGTCGATGAGAGTTTATTATTAGAATATAATTAAGAAACGTCTGTTCGTAACCTACACATGACAGCCATATAGAGATGTGTTATTATGAAAATGTCAAGAAGATTGAAGTAAGCGATTTCTAAATGTTGACTACGACGAAGTTGTTCAATTCAAGAAATGATTAGGGATTGATTTGTAAGAAGTGACATGACATTTGAAGAACGTTATCGGTTTCATTGTTTCGATACTTTGACGTAATATTCAGGTATTTTCAGACTCACAATAAGATGTATATTATTGACAATAGTCTGTTATCGATGCTCGCATTGTTAATGACTAGAATGAAATATATTTTCATGAATATCCTTCATAAAATGGATGGAATCATACATTTTCAAAAATATCTTACAAAGAACTGGATGAATGCTGCAGAAATATTCGAAATATAAATATTCAAATATAAATATTTACAGCCAGCGATTCATAAGAAAAATATCAGAAGGAACTGAGAACTATTTTTTCAGAATATGGTTAATTGACATGATTTAATTGTCTCTGGAAATTTTTGTTTGAGAAAATACAATTGAAATACAAAACAGCAAATACACAAAATACAAATTAACTACTGAATAAAACATAATTTGTGGGACACTAAGAACCTACCAGGTAGTACCAGGTGGTATGTATTATCAACGATATCGTCATTGCAAGCATGATAATTTTCTGAATATGAGATGAAATTGAACCAAATTCTAGAATTCCAGAAAATCAAGATATTTTTAAAAAATCCCGATTTTGCTTATATCCTAGATATCCTCAACTGCATTCCTTTGTCATATGTGTGTTAGAATATCGATATTTCGAAGTTCTTTTTATTCTTGCCGCCATCAGCAGCAATATTTGACAACATTTCTGGTTCAACAGGTAAATTACGATCATTGTTTATGTAAAAAAGAGTATTTCCTATCTATCGGAAAATGGGAGCTAGTTCCTGGACTATCACAGATTTTGATCTATCCTAGTTATCGTGTATTGGCTAGAAATAAAAAAATAACGCTCAACAGATCGTCGTCTAACAATGAAATAGTATACAAATACAATGTATACTCACGAGAATATTTGATTGCCTTCTATCTACATTCAACATTCTAATTTTTTTATTGTTGTTCTAGATATCCTTCGTTGAATCCACAAAGCGCTTACATTTCATGAGACTCAATAGAAAGTTATATTAGCTGCCGTTTACAGTTTCAATTTGGTATTGGCGTCATTTATAACCTTCTGAAAATCAACTTACTTGAAAAAATATAACAAACTTTGCGCCAGTATTTTGAAAGAAATTCAATTCAGTCGTCGTAATATAAGATGTTTCAGATACTCATGGTTTTGTAGAGATTCGTAAATGTTCACCTAATTTTCCCTAGAAAAAAAAACATGATTCACATTTCCTTCCATATTTTAACTGGCAACTTCGCCAAAACAGGTCCCTTTCGCCTTCGCCAATTCATATATTGGATTTATTTTTCTTTATTGATTTTTAATTTTTCTTAGAAATTTCAAAGTTATTTGAGACACCAATGAAATACAAAATCATAGAACGTGTCTCAAATCGAATATAATATGATAATACCATTTTGCGACAGATACATCTGTCTGATATACAGGGTGTAACATAAGTACGTTAAAATATTCAAGTGACGTATTCCTGAGACAATTTTAAGAAAAAAAGTCGATATGAATTTGTGTCCGAAAATACTTCGTTTCGGAGATACGGGCTGTTGAAATTAAATTTTTTTGTTCGCTTTTTGAAAATAAATGTTGCGCTGCGTAAGCTGTCATTATTTATTTCAAATGACCCTAACTTTTTTGACGGTAAACTTTTGGTACTTTTCATAAAAAAACCTAATTCCCACACCTTTTCCAAGTAAAAAAGGTACACCTCCTCAACAACGCTGGAGGTGTTCGTTTTCGAGATATTTACAATTTTCTATATCGATGCATATAACTCAACTCCTAGGGCGCTAAGTAAAGTAAGTAAAGAACATTACAAAAAGTAAGTATGTGATGGATCTCGTTAAAATGAACAACTTTTTCCTATAAAATGTTAAACTAAGAATGATTCGTTTTCGAAATAAAGATTGTTGAAATTTTTCAAAACATGGTAGGTTTTTGTCATAAGTTTTTGGCAATTTTAGTTATTTTCATCAAACTTTATACGCAGTATACCGGTACAGACTTCTTCTAAACTGAGCATTATCGAACTGCTTATTCAATCCAAATTAAAACAATTTGTCAGGTTTAATTATTCAATTAGAATGTGCTACATTTCGGAGTTTGTAAAAGTTATTTATTAGAAAAATAAACATATAAATATCGAACGAAACAACTATTACAACAACTGTGCAAAGTGACGGCCCCCAACAATAATACAACCTTCTGCTCTTCTTACCGCACCCGTTGAAAAATGCTCGGAGTGTTTCTTATCGTTTCGCAGCAAGCTATGATGCGATCCCTCAACATTTCCTTGTTTTCAATGGGACTAGCATAAACTTGTACTTTTAGGTGTCCCCAAAAGAAAAAATTGACAGTGCCTTCTCTTCCTATCCATCGTTGGGTATATGCTAAGTCTGAAAACTTTCTTGCTATCACTCTAAAATGAGCAGGAGCTCCATCCTGCATAAACCAAGAGTGATTTCAGAGACCAATGGAAACATCTTCCATAAGTTGGGGAAGCTCGTATTCCAAAAATGTAGGTAAGCATCTCCATTGAAACGTAAGGGAAGAAAATAGGGCCCAATTAAATAATCCCCATTGTTACCGTTACATTAAAAGAGAATCTGTCTTGGAAATGAGTTTGCGTGTGTGGGTTATCTTCCGCCCTGTTGTAGTTGTATGAGTTCATGATACCATTTCTTGAAAAATTAGCCTCATCTGTGAAGAGGATTTTCGATAAAATTTGCGGATGTTGTTTGATTCTTCTTTGAAGCCATTGAGCAAATTCGATACGTGGTTAAAAATCACGAAGCGTAAGTACTTGAAAACGCTAAATATGAAAAGGATATAATTGTTGTTTCTTTAAAATTGTGTAAACTGTCATGTGACTCACATTTAAAGTTTGACTAATTTTTCTTGTACTTGTCTCTGGATGTTCACTAATTTCTTCGAGAACCGCGTCCTCCAGTTCCACGGTTCTTGTAGTCCGTAGCCGTCCTACTGCAGAATTTGTTTCAAAGCTTCCGGATTTGGAAAGTCGCCGGAAAAGATACGCAAATGTCGCTGCATAAGGAGTCAGATTGGGTATACCTTTCCTGATAGATGCGTCTGGCCTCGCTTGAATTTCCGTCTGCCAAGCCGTATGCAAAAACCATATCAGCAATTTTAGCATTTGTAAAGTCGGGCATGGTACCAAAAATCACTTTATAAACTCCGAACTGTGAATTTGTCAATTAATACTTAAAAATGTGACAGCAAACTTCTATTTTTATAAACAAACTTTCATAGCCTACTCGATTTAATTAACTTAATTTGCAAGTGCTGACAATAAAGTGATATGCATCGATGTAGAAAATTGTAAATATCTCGAAAACGGTAACCTCCAGCGTTATTGAGAAAGTATATCTTTTTTCATGAAAAGTACCAAAAGTTTACTTTCAAAAAAGTTAGGTCAATTTGAAATAAATAATGACAGCGTACGCGGCGCCTTCTAGATGTTACATGGAAATTATTACAAAATAATGATTTCCCACGTCAAAAAACCCCGAGTACCGAATTTCGTGCAAATAAATTATTTTTTTCAAGACTTATTTTCAAAAAGCGGACAAAAAAATTCATTTTCAACACCCCGTGTCTCCGAAATGAAGCATTTTCGAATACAAGTTCATATAGACTTTTTTCTCAAAATCGTCTCAGGAATACGTCACTTGAATATTTCAACGTACTTATGTTATACCCTGTAGTTGTTCATAGGTGGAGATATGCAACAAATAACATAAACCAAAGAATAAAAAAAACGAAGCATTTTCCAAAGAATAAAAATCAGAAATGATTTTTCACGGGAAGGCTTCATTTTGGGTAAAATGGATAGAATGATTTTTTTCTTTAACCAACTATTATCAGTTATAGAATTTTTAAAAACGTTCGTTGTAATACTTTCAAATCAATATGAAATAATTTCAGAGGCCTCTAAATAAATTACTCTCAACTAATTTTGTATTCATAGTTAGTAATGAAACTTTCAACCGAAAAAAACTACAAACCAAGAAGGCTTCGAAAGATAGTTAAAAATGTAGATTAGACTTATAATGGGTATTTCTAAGGCACTGTAATAAATTTCCAAAAACGATTCCTTCATCAACACACGAGGACTATTCAAAAAATTAGCAATTAGTGATTTTTTTTTTCAATTCTTTTATGTTGGTCAAGTCGTCTTGTTCTCAGCTTCAACTGTTTAGCGTATCTAGTTTGTTGGTGGGAGGCATAAAAGTTATAAGTGCACGGAAGGCCGAGAAGATGTGAATTACGAAGCTCTGGACGCCGCCGCCCATCAATAACCGATGAAACTGTTGAGAAAGTGAAGGAAATTGTCATGGAGAATCGTCGAATCACTTCCAGGAAAGTTGCTAAGGTTATTGATGTATCGGTTGCCTAATGTCATGCCCTTTTTTCATTAATTTCCGTTAAGAAGCGTGCGACAGCGAGTTCGTTTCAAAATTGCTGAATTTTGACCAATAGCGATCTAGATTTGCTTGAAATGATCATAAATGGCGACGAATTATGGGTATATGGTTATGGCATCAAAACCAAACTCAAATGGAAGAGCCAAGACCAAAAAAAGCACGTTGATCAACTGTCAAAATTTTTCTCACTGTTTTATTCGATTACCGTGGCGTATAGTCTAGTTCACATGTACTTTTTTTGTAACATTTTTCAGCCAATAAACAAAAATTAAAAAAAATCATTTATAACATTTTTTTTATAAACATTTAAAAAAAGAATATAAAAAAAGTTTTTTCGAAA
The DNA here is from genome assembly GCA_015342105.1 of Leptinotarsa texana. Lineage (NCBI taxonomy): Eukaryota > Metazoa > Arthropoda > Insecta > Coleoptera > Chrysomelidae > Leptinotarsa > Leptinotarsa texana. The sequence goes on from WOGN01001421.1 coordinate 16,331, forward strand.
CCTTAAAGAACAATAGAATTTATGATTAAAAAAAAAACGCTTCCTCAATTTTAATATTTAGTTTCAAAAAACGATTGTTAATTAACAAACGTACTTTTTAGCAACAAAGAAATTTTTTAAGAAACAATTTCATGATTTTTTTCAATTAACATAATGCAAAAAAAAATTTTTGAAATGCTTGAAAATAATGTATTTGTTTATAATGAATTTATTAACAATAGCTGTAATAAATTTTAAAAATATTATTAATTCGTTTTTAGCCATGAGACATTGAAACATAAAAAATTAGAAAACAAAAATTTTTGTAATGTTTTTTTTATAAAATTATAATTTTCAATTGTCAGTAAAAAAATAGAAAATAACAATTTTTTTTCATTTTGGCAACGGTAATCAATTTTTTTGTCTATTAAGGATAACTTAACCAAAGGAAAAGAATGCCAGGGTTTCAGTTTAATAATTATAGGGATTTTTATATCAACTTTCAATTCAGAAAAAGTTATTAATTAACAAATTTATAATTAACGTTAAAATTGAGATACAGATTTTTTCACTGGGATAATATAGTTGAAATGAGAGTATAAATTTTGAAATAAGAGGTCAACGGAACTTGCTCTATATATCTTTAATCAATTGGGAGCCTCATCCACACTAAAAGGACTTCAAATGGTCCATAATGTTCCAAAACATCCCACAGTAATAAAAACTGTTCTGAGATGTTTCACAATGATCTGGTATGTTTCGGAATACTTCCGAACGTTTCACACTATTCTAAAACATTCCAGAATATACCGGTGTGTTCTGGAATGATCTTGGTAAAACTTCCTGATCTCAACACAAGCAAGTTATCTAGATGAAAACGAGAAGCTATTTCATGGATTGGGCATAGAGAATTACCACATCATATAATTATCTCCCTTTATCGATTATTTCCAAAAGTTCTATCACATTTCAGAATACATGATTTTTCTCTCTTATCTGAAGAAATACTCTTTGCCTTTTCTAGATAATTTGGCAATGATTTCTCTTTTTCGTCGATACTAGTAATCTCCATCAGTTTCAAATGAATTGTTATAAATACAATTTTCTCGGCACATTTCCATTTTGGCATGCTCATTTTTTTCAGCAACCGTTACTTCTTCCAAAGGTTTTCTACAAAACTACCTTTTCTTAATTTCTGAAGGACATTCTATAAATTCATCCGGTTTCTTCTGAAATATCAGAATTTTGTTCACCATCGATATAAAATTGGATCGGAATTGGCCGATACTTGATGAAAATCCATAACACTTTATTGTGAGATTTCACTTAAAATTTTAACGAAAACCCAACACGTGTTTCGACATACAATGGATTCTTCGGGCGTATCTTTACTAACAATATTCTACATATTCAATGCTTAATATATCTAGTTTTACAATTAGACGTACCTACACTTCAAGTACCTAAATTTCACCTAAGTTTGTGGTGAATTATAATTCCTGATTATGTCCCAGTTTACACATTTGAAAAAATATTTAGTAAATGGGAGTAATTCAATTATGATAGTTCATTAAGTAAATTACCTTAATTCTTGATTCTATTGTTTTCTAAGCATTCCAGAAGATTGAGTTTCAAACTCTTCTCATCTAACTGTAACACGTCGCTTGCAATGATTGAACTCATGTCCTTCTGCTAAAAGGTTGTTTGCGAATGTGGAATTGGTATTTCTATTTGAAAAACTACTGTTATGCTCTTTAATTCTTTGGAAATATCAGCAAGAAGTTGCTGCATTCAATATTATGCTTCACAAACTATTGAATATTCCACTCTCTGAGGGTAATTTCCAGAGAGAGCAGAATTTGACCAAAAAATTTGCGCTCAACAACGGTCATAAGGTAGACATTATAGACTCTATTCTTTCCAATAAACTACAAAAGCAAACCATAGACCTGATCTACCCAAATTTAATGCGATAACCTCAGTTATAGGACATTATCATATTTGGGTGAATCAACCAATAATATTGTCCGTATTTAGAAGAGAAAATGCTTAAACGTAGCTTACAAAACGAATAATAAGCATAATAAGTAAATTTGTTAAAAACAATAAAAGACAAAACTTCTGTGTCGGATAGCTCAGGAGTATATAAGCTGACTTGTGGCTCTTGCCAAAATTGTATATTGGCCAAACGGGGAGAACATTTTCTCAAAGAATTGAAGAGCATAGATGTAGTTTTGTGAATAGAAAGACCAATTTCACATTTGCAAACCACCTTTTAGCAGAAGGACATGAGTTCAATCATGAATACGACGTGTCACATTCAGAAGAGAAGAGTTTGAAACTCAATCTTCTAGAATATTCAGAAATCAATAGAATCAGGAATTCGGATAATTTACTGAATGATCAATTTGAATTGAATAACTTCCTTTTACTAAATATTTTTGAAGTGTGAAAATTGCGAGATAAGCTCAAATAATTTAATTCATTATAAACTTAGAAAAAAGTCAGGTACCTACTTCTAATTGAATATGTAGAATATTTTCAGTAAAGACACGCCCGAAAAAGCCATTGTATAGCGAAACACGTGTTGCGTTTTTGTAAAATTGTTTAGTGAAAATCTCACAATGAAATTTTTTTAAAATACGTTGACTATTAATGGTCTCAAAAACTCAAGAATCGAAAGACAGATATGGTAACTTTCCAAAATGCATGTATTCAAAAAAAGATCTTCCACTTATCAAGCATTTTCAATATTCTGATACCGCGACACCCCGACCACTTGTACTCATTTTCACCCAAAATGTACATACACCAATAGATATTAAATGTGAATTCAAATAGTAACAACAGCCTTCCGTAGACAATCTGCAGTGTTGCCAAATTGATGGACGCAGCATTATTAATAAATTGAAATTAAAATTATCAAAATGAATATTTATGAGCGCCTCTGGCGGTATTGCTTCCAACTAAAAATATTCATTTTCTTTCAAACTTCCTTGAATTCTGCGTCCGAATGTAATATCAAT
>WOGN01001422.1:0-19330 GCA_015342105.1 Leptinotarsa texana
AATAATTGATAGTTACGTACAGCGCCATCTGCCCGCAAACAGATCAAACAATAATTGACAGTTACGTACAGCGCCATGTGCCCGCGAATAGATCAAGCAATAATGCCGATAAATCTATCAATACAGATTCCGAGCTTGAGAGTTACAAACAAACATACATACAAATAAATTAACATACCTACATATATACAGGTGAAGCTAATACAAAGAGTTGAAAATATGAACTGGTCAACCTTTTTCTTGATGATGAACTACACCTCATTTCGAATAAAACACATCAGACCATATTTACACATATCGCTTCAGAAAGTTCAATTTCCTAAGCAGAAACGAAATGAAAAATTGTAAACTGGACCTTTCATATTCTGAATTCTGCGATGAACGATAAGGCACTGCTAACATGTTAACCGTAATAAAGGCCACTATGGCAATCCTGAATCGGACACGTTTTCAGGATTCATTATTTTAATTGCCTGCAGAGCAAGTACATTGTTTTTCATAGTGTCAGATGGGAATCGTTCACTTTCATTACCACGGAGTTTAACTCACAGCTGGAACTCTTCAAGTTATAGGTAACGAACCCTGACGTAGAATTGTTTTATGGTTGGAAATTCCAAACTATTTCGAACTCAGTTTCATCCCGACTATCAAGAATCGATGCCTCACTAAAGGAGATTGAAAGCGAAAGTTAAAAAGGGAAATATCTTCAAGAAAAAAAAATGTCGAACTCTGGCAACGTATTCTCTCGCTGAAATGAATACAAAAACGCTTCAAAAGACTGGTAAATTTGACCCCATGTCCAACAACTTTCATTTTGTCTTCAATTCTTTTATAAATCGTAAGAATTTACTTCATTCTTTCCTCAAAATTACAAAGAATGACATTAAAATGAGTGGTATGTCAAAAAATATTGGAAATAATAAAAGCCATGAGTTTTTGAATATTTGGCTTTTTGAACTTTTAAAAAATTCTACAGACGTTAATTTTCAATATTAGAGGCTGAAATTCCTATATACCTCTTTTCCTATATACTATCATTGAAAAAATTTGGGTTATGCATTAGCGAAATGAGGAAATCAATTGATATCGAACGATTGTTAAATTTTCAAAAGTTTGAACAAAGAATAGGTTGGTGATACTGATCATTTGAAAATTATAATATCCAACTAATTACTGACGGAAAAATAATAACTAAAAATAAAAATTTACATTGTTTTCCACAGAAATTTTTCTAAATGAAAATTATTATGATGATAATGAAGAAAATAACAAGACTTCAAACAGGGTGGATCCCTTTCAGAAAGGGTGTATTTCAGAGCGATTCCCTCAGTCCCCTTCTCTTCTGCATCTCACTAATGCCATTATCCGTTGCGCTCAGAAATACTCGGGGGTATAACTGTGTCACCCCCCGAAACCGGAAGCACAAGGTCACCTATTTGTTTTATATGGATGATCTTGAACTCCATGCTGCTGGAGAGAAGGATCTTCATCAGTCCTTGAGGGTGGTGGAAGAGTACACGCATGCTATCGGTGTGAAATTCAGGATAGATAAATGTGCAATGGTTCATCTCAAGGGAGGACAATGCGAGTACTACAGAGAGGATGTGCATTTCATAGATGAAAGCATCCTACACCGTTTGTGTGCCGGAGAGACGTATGATTACCTCGAGGTGGAACAACGCCACTCATAAGAGGTGACAGCAGTGAAGAACTCTATCCGCGGTATCAGCACAAACTTCGACAGATCTGGTCATCGGAACTGTCGGGGAAAAATAAAGTTGCTGAAACAAATAATCTCACTCTACTCGTTTGGAGTAGTGAAGTGGACTCGGGAGGAGCTGTATCAACTCAACGTAACGACCCGAAAATTGATGCATCTCTATATAGGAGTTTGCATCCCAAATCATTCGTTCCACAATTGTACTTTCCCCGACCACAGGGAGGCCGTGGACTTTTGTGTTTGGAGTGTCTACATGACATAATGGTACTGAATATAGCCTGTAAAGTCGTCAGAAGTTTGGATTCCCTTCTCTGCATGTTCTGTGACCATGAGAGAGCAGGAATTGAAGCATTTTTCTTTAGAGCAGCTGCCCGAGCAGCTGATGAACTCGGTTTATTTTTCGTCACTGAATGAGGTGACCACAACTCTGTTACCGAGTTGGAACCCGTTCAGCAAAAAGCTCATGCAATAGCCACAAAGATCACCTCACTTCTGCGAAAAAACATGGATAAGCCAATGTACAGAGTCTTCTTCAATAACTTTGGAGACCTTGGCTTATCAAAGCGCCTGACTGTTGCTTGCTTGTTTTCCTCAGGTCGAGTGGGCTGAAGTCGGAGAATGAGGGGTTCATCATGGCTTGCCAGGATGGCAAGTGTACCACAGTCGAGTGATGCGTATAGACGTTCCTAACGGCAGGACCTGCCGCGAGGCGCCCGAGTCCCTATTTCACTTGCCATCAGCATGTCTAGCATATGCGGCCTCGTCTTATATCCATCGACATAACGCGGCGCTAAGAGCGCTATATTACCATCTACGGTAATCCTACGTTATTGACTAGATACGGGTGTTGCTCTACGTTCCGGGGGATAACGGATCCAATGTGAGAAACGAGAAGTGTCGAATTTATTGACACTATTCATTCCCCACCCTCAGGCTCATACAAGCTAATAAGCCTGATGTAGTCCTTCTCGACCACCACAGCAAGACGATATTTGTCGGATATAATACCGAGATTTCCTCTTCAAACTCCGCAGACTCTATCCAGACCACTCTGTCAAGATGATTGTTCTGATTATTGGAGTCCTTGGTGGAATGACGCCCTCTCAACTCTTGAATCTCAAAATTATACCGGCCTGCCGCAGTAAGGCAGAAATCTTAGCCGGACAGATGTAGAAGGCTGTCATTCTTGGCTCACTGCGCTTGCTCAGGGCACATGATTCTCGGACCCTAGTGATCACCCACCCCACGGTGTTGGGAGTGGTCGTCGGTTGATAATGCTGGAGCACCCACACGAATGTATCGGGGCTTCGGGGGAAAGGGCCTGACCAGCGCATACTTCGGTAAAAAATTCAGACTTTCATTGTTGGTCTTCAGGTGATGACTGCCCTCACTCGAAGACGACTGTGGATAAAAACTGTAGAAATGTATGTATGTTGGCTCGTAATCTTATGATTTTGATATTGATTTTTTGTTCATTGTTCAATTTTCAATTGTTACTTGTATTTTATTTCACTGTGATTTAAGTTTTTTTGCTTAATATAATTGTTATTTTTTTTTCTAATCTTTCTAATCCCTCTCAGGGATTTCAAATCATTTTGATATAAAAATTGAAAGTTGGGGTCTCAAATTTACAAGTCTTTTATAGTTTTTTCGTATTCTACATCATCTTAGCTAGATAACGACATTGAATTGAGATTCTTGTCATTTTTGAATCATGAGGTATCCCTTTTATTAATACTACCTGTTATCGCTTCTACTATCATTCATTTAATTTAGGTACCTACTACTGTTGTATATATAAATTGTTGCCCAGTGTGTAATTCTCATTTCCACCAAGGAAGCTACGGTTTTAGCGAAACGCGTCTAGAAATAAAGAAAGTTTGTGAAAATTGTTCAATTATTATAGTGGATACAAGTTTTTTGTGAGTTACTTGAACATAATGATGTTATACGTGAGAAGCCGGGACAGTAGTGCTATCCTGCGAGTCACATACCTTTGAGACTCGATAAAAAACTACATATTGGTTGTCTTCAAATAACTTCAAAACTTCAATGAACTGATTGATTTTTATTCAATATATCATCATCTGAAATCACTGCATCTATTGACTGAAACTATGTGAAAATCCGTTCAGTAATAGTTTTTGAGTTTATCGTGTACACGTACTGACACAACGTGAGGATTCAATTCATATTATGTAGTGTGACGAATGGATCACTTATGAAAAAATTGGCCATTATCATGTTTTATTTGACATTGATCATGAATATAAAGGTGAGACCTAATTAATCTGAACCAGCAGCTAATAAGTTCGGATATCAGATATTGGAAAGATTCACAAAAATGCTTAGTAAAGTTTTCCCCTGACTTTACCATATTTTATGTGTCACGTATCAAATCATAATAGATTTTCTCTCAAGCAAGTCTAATTTTCAGTCTGTGTTCTAATGAGGTGAAATCTAAAAATGAATAAATTTTTCTTCGAGTGACCATTTTATTCTCTAAAATTAGCCTTCTCTTCATTATTCAGCTGCTAATTTTACAAAATGAAGTATGAACTATACGAACACAGAATAAAAAAAATACTCTGAATATTACTGAAACCAGTAATATTCCAAGAGTTGACATTTGGGAAGTGTACTGCCAAACGCTTGAAATGATAGTTGAGAATACTTTGAAAAACTCGAAGTGGAAATTGAATAAAAGTTAAATATATTTTCGATGGAAATCCAGTTTTCACTTAAATTGGCTGCGATAAGACTTTGATGAATGTCGAATTCATTTCAATATTATAATGGAATTAGTCATGAGAACGAATGTTTTACGAATATCATTTTCCAGACAAACATACATGGTTTGAACAAAAAAAAAATATTGAAGGAAAATGGATAGTTGATTCATTTGAATCGAAGTGAATCTGCAGATTTCATTACCCAATTCACTCACAGGTTAGATTATGTTGTTCGAACATCTGATATCATATTAATAGAGGAAAGTGATTTTTAAAGCTTCAGGAGCTCCATATCAGACATAGCACTCAGAAAAAAGAAACCATTACTTATCACTGTGATGTAGCAATGCGAGAACAGGCATCATTTGGTAAAGAGAAAAATCACATATTGAAAGGTATCATCAATCAATTTCGAATGAATATATGCGGTTAGGAAAACTTTTGTTCACAAAAAACTAGCAAGATTACCTTCGTGACATGCACAGCTGAAAAGTCATATACATTTGGAGGTTATCAAGTGTGGTGTGAATTCAATGGGAGTGTGATATAGCACTCAGATGAAAAACTCATAGATACGTATTCCGGTCTAGATGAACCTCATTAACATGATAGAGCCCGGTGCAAGTATATTGAACACTTGGATGCAAGAAAAAACACGGAGTTACCAAAAGAAGTTATATGCTTATCTGTGAATTTGGTTATAAGAGCTTGTGTGGTGATTTTAGTATGACTCATATCAACACACTGGTAGTCCTCATCGCTTATCGTTTTGAGAAAAATTGAAGGTGTTCCAAAATATTGATGGAAATAGATGAAGGAGCCTCTGTTAGGTTCATATGTCACTCATGGTTTTCTCCCACCTAAAGTCAATACGTTGGTGTGGTGGACCAGATAGGATTTCTGCTCAACATTTTTTATTAGAATCATAAAATGTGATCGATTTCTCTTGCTAGTGTATTCTTTTCTACAATCGAATATTTGCCATTCTTGCACTTGGTTTCACCATACTGAGGATGGTCAATTTGTTGAATTGTAGTTATGAATGATATGATCACTAGTAACATCAATTTTTTGAACTTGATATTGTTGAATATTTTTTCCCAATTCTGCCGTTGATTTTATTACCTAGACCATCACATTGGTTGTAACTTGCTAGAGCGCTTGAATTTTCTTCAACTACTGTTTTTGCCCCGTTAACATTTCAAATCTCACTAGCTTTCAGACTTTCACATTTCTTACACAGTAACTCCATCAATATTTTATGGTTGTACAGAGCGGGCCACTTTGGACACTTTCAAAGGAAAACTCCCGTTTGCAAACTGGATAGATAGAAACTGATGGTTGTATCTGAAAAAAAATTTTACGACAAACTTAATGGTGAAAAACGCATATCGATATCTATCATCGTTTCTACACAATTTCGAGAAGTTTTTTCTTGTTTCTAAGGAAACATTGCCGAAGCACGTTTTTACGTAGAATTTAATGGTGTAAAAAACTTAGTTTTTCAATTGAGATATCGATAGTTATTGATGGAAAACTATTTTGTTAAAAAAACACCCAGCACGCTCGATATTTTGCTAGAGTTATCTTTGAAATACAGAGCTTCTAGGTTTTTTCATAAAACAGATAAAACAGAATGCAAATCTGGCAGCTGTCAAATTTTGATTCAAGCAGTGCAGATGCTCTTCAATTAGTGGTTTTTGCTCTATTCTCCAACACATTCGCCATAAAGTATTGGAATTATGGAAAATGGAATATATTTTATACAAACCGGGGAAAATGCAGAGGCAGTAAGCATTTTGAATTACGAGATGTATCTAGAGAGAAGACAACCTTCTAAAGGGATTTTCGCAAGATTGCGATATAACCTAATCGATGGTGGTCGATTTGAGAAGAAAATGCAGAAATTAAATGAATCAAATAGGGACGAGAAGCTGGAAAAAATAGTCGTTTTAGGAGCTGATGAAATCTCAAAATTTCAACGTAAAATTTGGAAATGTCAACAGGCCTACCAAGAACTAACCCAACTCAGACCAGGAAATGTTAAACACCGCATGGCTTTTTACCAGTGGTTCCTGGAAAGTTGTAACCAAGTGCGTGATTTTTAATGAATTACTACTAATGAAGCTAAGAAAAATATATTTTCAATAAGCCGGAGCTTCTCCTCACAATACTGCAATTCTCACCAATGTTTTGGCTGCAAAGTCTGGTAATAATTCGTTAGCACACAAAAGATCAAACCGTTGGCCGGCCAGGTCACCTAACGCCTATGGACTCTCTCTCTTCCCCCTCTCTGGAGAATGTTGAAAGATCTCATTTTTGATTTTTCGACCAAATCTAGGTACAAATTGGAAGTGGCAGTGATGCAAAGTTTTGCTTATCTCACTCCTATTGAACTAATTAATTTGGCAAAAAACGTTCAGAAAAGGTATCGCCTGTGTGTAGGAGAAGCTGATAGACATTTCAAATACCTTCCCTGAAGAAATATATATCGTTGTTTGTTCTTTATCGTTATTATTATTATTGTTGACGTTTCATTTATTAGCAGTTATATTGAAATTATGCGTTTTAATTACTGCTGTAAAAAGCTTTCTCAACATTTGATAGCTACTACTGAACAAGTTCTTCCAGTTTTATCGCCTGCGTCATCCAAAGCCTACTTGATAATAGTATGCATTTCAAAGTCTACATAAAAAAATTAAAAGGTCTGTATTTCAAAGATAACTCTAACAAAATATCAAGTGTGCTACATTTTTGGAAAGGTAATTATAAGCTCTATTGAAATATGTAGAGATATACAAGGTGTTTCATTGGGAAAATAGTTTTCCATCAATACCTAATGATATTTCATTTGAAAACAAATCACACCATTGAATTCTACGTAAAAAAGTGGTTTCAGCGTGTTTTCATGAAAAAAAGTCACAGCCACTCTTCGTAAATGCACATTTTCGAAAATCATGCTGTAACTCAAAAACGATGATAGATATCGATATGCATGCAGTTTTCACCATTCAAGTTTGTTGTGGAATTGAACTCTCAAACACATTCATCAGTTTTGATCTATCTAGTTTGAAGACTGAAGCTTACCTTTGAAAGTGTCCAATTTGACCTACTCTAAACAATAGAAAGCTATTTTCATTCCATATATAAGTGAAACTCCATCTACAATGAGACTCCTAAGAATAAAACAACTTACGTAATGTGTGATATCGTTCGGCGGATTCGTTATTATAGAAACCTCGTTTGTAATTCATATGCTTGTAAAGCAGTATACTACGATATAGAGATGTAGATATCATGTTTCCGACGGTTGATATTTTGAGCACCTCGCTTGTGACGTTATGATAGATGAAAGCGGAAGCAAGAGACCAAAATGCGAACAAGCGACATCTCGTTCATGCATTCTGATTAGAAATTATGTATTTCTATCGTTAACATTTGCACGGACCGGTGATTCATAGTGACTTTGATCATTCGTTGTATTCAGACGGAGAACATACGTAGAAGATGAATTCATGTTTACTGGTTGGGTATACCATAACGGTATTGTGATCATGAGATATCAATACTGTTGCTGAATGTAGTGGGACTGTAAGAATGTCGGCTCACTACGTATATTCCTGTGCGATGCTATCTTCGATAAAGAATGGCTTTCGGAAAACCGAAGCGCTTTCAAAAAGACTCACTCACCTCTATAAAGGATCTAGTTTATAACTACCGTTTTTGAAATACTGAATGGGTACGTCCAATGATTAGGTAGCGCAAAATGCATCACCTCGTATAACTTCACTTATCGGAAAACGTTTGTTCTTCGTATGGTAGTGGGAAGTACAAACGGAGAATTGACTTGAAGGAAAACGGATATCTATGAAGGGATAAGGCACGAACAGAATAGAATTGATTATTTGTTCTGCATATATTTATTGCAAATTCAAGTCTGATGACTGAGAGAGATATTATGTAGGCAGTGAAATGTTATAAATGGCACCTGACCAAACTGAATATAATATCATTGTCCAGTGGAGAAATACTTCAGAAACTGATCAAAGGTGATGGAAAAGTTTTGAAAATATTTTCAAAATGTTTTTATTGTTACACAAATATTCTTGTATATCCGTCACCAATATGTACTCAAACAATGTTGATTTCGTCTAACAGCCAGACGGGTAGGTAACTCCAAAATAGATGTGTCTGTTCAACCCTTCACAGTAACCCGCCAGGATTCATTGTGGCTCGTAACTCGTTGAATGATATTTCAGGTCAGACGGCAATATTGAATCTCTACTAAATTTTGAAAACAGGAATTTTCCTACGACCAAATACACTATGTGTTCTGCTGTTCTATCATTTCCTAAACACAGATGACACGAACTTTCCTTCAGTCCAGGTTTCTTCAGATGGTTTACAGTGGGATACTGTGTGTATGTTTTGAAATGTATTTTCTGTTAGAAAGCTGATGTAATTATAATTTCACTATCTGGGAAAGCACTAATCGGAATCAACAAGGTCAAAACTGAGCGGTGTAGAATGAAAATATTCTTGTCAAACTATCAGTCAAATTTAATTCCTCATATACCAATCTTTGATTCGCATTACTATAAAACATTTGACAGAGCTATTTTTCAGGTTTGTTGGCCGTCGTCTGAAAAATTCCTATCTCTCAAGTTCTGTCTATAATTACGATAAAAAATATCGAAAGCAATGAATAGGTGAACAGAGTGTATAGACTGTATTACCTACTTTGTCGTCAAATTAGGTAATACAGTCAAAGTTTGAGTCTCTGTTTTTACCCCATTGTAGTGAGCATGATTCCGTTTTTATTGGTCGAATTGAAAAATGTCTTGTTGAGAATGTAATTTAGTGCAGGTAGCCAAGCTTTATTGATGTTGATTTCCTCTTTTATCTGATTGATAGTATCATTATGTTTTAGAATTTCTATCTCCTTCCTTTCTAGTCTCGAGTTATGATTGTGAGTTCTATGTCAAGCAATAACATGGGTACCTTCTGTTGCGATAATTTGTCGTATGTTCAAAGAACCGGGTACTTATACTTCCCTCCAGGGTCCCAATGTAGGCCGATCCACGGGGCACACTGGGGTTGTCATATTTATGTGTCGAGCTCTCTCGATTGAAATTTCAATCACTTCCATCTTTCATTAGAACTGGTGTTGGATTCATTAAGATAATATCTATGAGTGTTTGTTTTCTGTACAATCTATACCCCAATTTCGCATCTTCTTGGCTGTTCACCGATATTCCAAAATGACGACTGTTTCGGATTTCCATTTTATTGTGAGTTTGATAGTTGGTTTGAGTGAGTTAGATATGAATGAGATTCGTTGAATTACTCTCCATCTAGCAGCAATACCAAAAACGCAGCATACAGTAATAATGTTTATCTTTCGTTCTCTATATCTAGGGGCCCTGCTGTTGGCTTAAGCCTCTTCAGGATTAAATGAGGCCTCGTCGAAACTCACTAGTATGTCTCCTGTGCCTAACCTCATATTTCCAATATTTTTAATTGAATTTCCCAGAGTGTTTGATAAACAATTCTCCCATGAGCTACTACAATGAGGTAATAAAGTGTTTGGCCAGATCGTAGGTGAGTTACGATATGTCTGAGGCACTTTCTCTTCATGAATTTCAGTTAGGCCATTCTGAAGTAGCGAAAGGACCTCTGATGAACAGATCTAATGATTACTACGATTACTACGCAATGAGAAAGCATTAGTAACAAAAAATAACCATCAAAACAGGGAGAATGCAGCTCTCGTTGACATAAAACTAATGAACTTCGACATCGTAATAGAAAATTCTATGATCTGAAGTGACTGGAACAGAATCAGCCATCTCATGACGGAACTGATTGAAACCACCAAATTAATCAAGCCCAAATGACAAATTAAGAAATATGATAGTTCACAATGATTATGAAGACGAGTTTACGAGTTTACGAGTTTATTGGATCAGGGATCCTTTCTTTGCCGAACAACATTGCTGAGAGAATACCAAAGCCGTTACAACATGGAAACAATGATAAGCGCTAACAAATAATAAAAACGGCAAAGCTATAGATTACTATTCTATACTGACCATACTGTTGCATTGAACACCACGATAAACCTCACTTGATTCAGATACTTATGAAAATCTCAACAGATCTAGATAATAATGTGGGATTTCGAAAGCTATCGTGTATGTAATAGGTTCACCTACCTATGATACGATTAAAAACTTAACGGTCCTTTTGCAGTGGCTCATGAAAAGAAAAGAATAATTGATCAAAGTTTCGGGAAATTTTATCGAAAAGATGAGAGATATGATGTTAGGCCCAGGTGACATAGCTTCGACGTGATATATTTCTACCTATACTATGGATTTGTTAGAAACAATTATACACCTAATTGATGGAGTATTCTTTTGCATGTGCATAACTGCCTTATCCGTTCATTCTTCACCGTCAATAAACTTCTAGTTTGAAAAATTGTTTTCTGTGAACAAACGGATTGTTCCATGAGGTCCTGTGGTACCAAACTTTTCTTTGGATAAACTCAAACATTGTGCCCTAGAGTAAGTGGAATGAAATCATATTGTTGACAGCGTTACATTGATTATACGATCGATTGAAGTACAATTTTGATAAGATACGTGAATAGAAATTAATTAGAGACTAAATATCAATGGAATGGAACCGGTGACCAAAATCTTTATTGTAGTATATGTTGTCAAGACAACTCGAGACATCCGTTCGTTTTTCCATCAGTCTCCATAATGTCCACCACAGTCTTATGGAAACCTGCAAGCTACGGTCAACAAACCAGGAAAAAAAGTAACATCTGATCTTGAATATTCACAGTACTCGATAGGTAGTTTTAATCATCTTCTGTTGGCGTTAATATAATACTGTAGTTTGGTGGGAGCCAAAAACCTCTCATCAGTCCTATCACTTCTGATATTCTTATGCATATTGAAAACACCTTTTCTTGAACATCTGAATTGTTATCATGAGAAGCGTAACTTTAACTAGGAAAATGAAAAAATTATTATTATACAGGAGGTTGAATTCATTTGACATCGTATTCAATAAAGATACTGCAGATCGAATGAGGGAGTGGAGAAAGTTGGAAAATGAACCTACAAAACAAAAAGTTTATACAGAGAACATATGGTTTCAAGGCCGGAGTCACGATTGAAGAAAATACAATCACCCTCAAACCTAGATCAGGAGAAATCACATGTTTCATCTACTATATAATGCGGCAGACATTTTCAATGCTAAATATCATCTAAATAATATTCAGGGAGGTACACAGGTCATGCTTCGCATTCATAGGTTTTTATCCTTCTGAAGACTATCTGAATTGCATTCAAACATAGTAATTTCGAAAAAGTTGTTTCGATTTGACAACAGTGAAAACTTTTGAATGCCAAACCTGAGCATTAGAAATATAGAAAATTAATTCACTCTATTACAATCACCATTTACAAATCTACACAGGAAACTGATTGTCGTTGTTGAATAAGAGTAATTTATTGTGAAAGACATCAATATGTTCATGTTTCCTCTTAGTTTCGTAGAGTGGTTTCTTTAGGTTCGCAGTAAGAAAAATGTCATTAATTTTTGGGATATTCATCAAATACAATGAAACTTTTCTGAGCTATTTATTTCAATTAACTGGAAGACCGTATAGAATTTTGAAGTCCTCTTCCAACCTCTACAGTAAGATGCTAATTATACTACAGGCTGAGTATTTTTACTTTTAGCTTACTCTGAAATATTAGGCTACGTTTAATACGACAGACCATATTGGTTCAGGCAGATCTTCAGTAAACATTGTGGGTGGTACAGCCAATCTTATGTTTGGATCAATTCATGTACGCTAAAGTGTGCTCTGAAAAATGACCGGTGAGTTTTCGAAAAGTGATGTCATCAATTTAATGATTTAAATAATTTTTTACTGTATCTGATATAACTGATTTACTAACTGAAGTATTTTGTATGATTCATTATCGTTCGATCGATTATAGATAGATAGATAGATTTTATATAAACAATTACATTTGTAGCAGGTCATGAGGTGTGGACAATTTGTATGAATAAAATAGTAGAACACAGTATGCACTCAATGACAAAAAATCACATAGGCATAAAACACTTGCTTGTATGAAAGATGCCAAGCAGATAATCAGACAGGTAAATTATTAGCAGACATGTGAATAAGGTTCATAAGTATGTGACAGAAAATATGACAAAACTTTATATATTGCAGGCCATAAATTCATCAACTGGGAGTATATTTTCTTGACTCCTGCTTTATATTGAAAATAGTTTATGTTTTTAATTTCGTCAGGTAATTTGTTATTTATCCTAATGTCAACAGAGTTTCTGGCTGACTTGCTTAGACGATGTCTTGGTATCGTAGTTATGGAACTCCGCATTAGTTGAGCAGACATTTTTGTTTCTTTGTATATGTAGTATTAGGTAGTATATGTAGGTAGAAGGAAGGTATAGACATCATTCTATACTCGGAAAAAGCGGCAATGATCCTATGTCCTGAATTAGCTATGACTCATATATCCCGCTTTTGATTAATAAAGACTTTTTTTGAGCTTGGAGTATTGCCCTATAAAATGATACGTTATTCAAGTGGGATTGTATGAGACCATGAAAGGTACTCAATAAGGTTTCTATGTTAGCAAACTTTTCGAGTTTTTGTGTTTTGTTTCTGTTGAGGCAGAGTAGATTATTACATACCAGTGATATGCTATATTTTCCACTTCCTCTTCAACGTATTTGAAAATGCGCAAGTCTGAGTGCCTTTTAATCAATGTCACATCATCGGCATATATGACAATAGTGCTCGGAAAAAGGTAGTAAAAAAAGATCATTGATGTAAATAATAAACAAAAGGGGTCCCAAGACAGACCCTTTGGGTACACCATATTTCATTTTACGTAAGTCGAATAGTTTTTTGTTATCGGAGACACACTGGATTCTTCCTGTAAGATATGATTTTATCAGTTGGAGAGGTAATCCTCTGCTGCCGCAGTGGTCAAGTTTTTTTATTAAAAGATCGTGATTAATACAATCTAACACTAGATATTTTTTACTACCGTATAAAAAGGATTTTTTTCCTGAAACCAAACTGAAATTCATGTATTAGAAAATATTCCTCAAAAAAGCTAGTGAGACGTGTTTTCAATGTGATTTCAATCACTTTCCCAATGACAGAGAGTATGAGGAAATCAAAAATATTTGAATGTATATATGTATGTATCAAGTGTATAAAATGAATGAGTCATCGTTTTTAATGATTCAGTAATGTCAAATGTTGGACAATGGTAATTTTGCAGATTGGATTGATGAATAATAAAATGTCATTGTGGTTTTCAACTTCGAAGCACCCGTCGGAAGTGAACCGATACGGAAAAAACGGATAAAATTCTTGTCAGTAAATTTACCGCCTACACCACTCGGAAAACCCTATTTCTCAGAAATTATAAGTGACGAGCGTTATAAATTTCATAGCTTTATCATGTTACACTTCATTAAAATCAGATATGCAGGTGAATATCGAACATCCAGTACCACCAACACACGCATATTGTATGAATGAATTATTGACTCAGCGCGTCCCAATATAAACTTCCTCCATACTCGGCATTTTCAATTCGGTACACTCTTGTGTGGCTGCTTCTCAAACGCACTTCCAAAGGCGCTTATCAGCACTGAGGAAAGGCAGCTTTTGTAATTGCATCTCGTTTAACTGTATAAAGTACGCGGAAAACGAGTGCTATTGTTTATCTTCCCGTTTACATCACCATATGCTAACTGCTTAATAATTGCTAAGTGGATGTAGTTTATGAGTCGGACTATTTTACCGTTTACATGTTGACCATAATCAAGAGTGCCGCTTAAAACACAATGAGTAAACCCATTTCTGACACGGAATTGTGGTTACATTTTGAACGGTCCATCTGCATTGGAATAGAAGTCGACAAATGGACTTGTTCCAGATTTACTGATATTGTTATTAGATTCACTTTCATTATCAGTGAACTACTGAGTCCCATTATTCGAGATTCGACAGAATGAAAGCGTGTGACTCGAATAATTATTTAATTTTCTTTCGGAGTATTCAAGATATCGAGGAGTCAATAATAATGGAATAAAGTGTCGAGTACAAATTCTCTCAAATGAAATTTTGACAAACGTAACGTCAATATGCTCATTGAGTTGGAAGTTTCCGGAAGGAAACTTCACTACATCAATAGTTTATGTGAACTGGTGGCCTTTCGGAAATTTCCGAATCAGTTTACTTCACTATATCAGTAGGGAACATGACATCGAATATTGAAGCATTAGATATTTGAAAAAAAATGGAATTACTGTCTTGAAATTAGTAAGAAATTAGGAATAGTGAATCGATGCTTCACTCCACTCACTATAATCGTAATCTACTTCATAAAAATGGATGTTTGTTGGTTGGTTGGTTGATAAGTGATGAACTTCTACATCGCTCAACCGATCGTGATAAAACTTGACATGTATAAGTAATTTTTTATAGAGAAGATTTTTAGGCTATCAATTTTTCTGTAACTCGCCACTAGATGGCGCTGTAGAACAATTTTAAAAGCACTGTTCTATAATGCTGCGCACGCCTACGTTCGTTGATTCTGATTCTGTCAAAACATATGAACAGCAGCGATACAGCAACATGGTACTAGTATTATATATAAAAATGGATGTTTGTTGGTTGGTAAGTGATAAACTTGTACATCGCTCAACCGATCGTAATGAAACTTGACATGTGTGAGTAATTTTTCATAGGAAAGGTTTTTCTGTCAAAACAGCAAAACAGCAGCGATACAGCAACATAGTACTGGTATACATATACTAGCAATACAGATATTGAAAGAGGTTTCATATGAAACCTCTTATAATAGGTGAAACTGATCAAGAACATGGAGATAGCCTATGATGATAATGAAGTATACAGGGTGTTTCAAATTCGATACTTACCATTGGGATCTCGGAAACTATGAGGGATACGAAGATGGTTTAATTGGGGCAAAGTTGCGCATTTATCTGACTAACAATATGCTGTTAAGAAAGTTCTGAAATTTCGAGAATAACCGGAGATATACGGAAAAAACAAAAATATCAAAAAAAGTTTTTTATTTTTTTCTGGCTTTACTTTTCCAATACTTCAAAAGTAAATCACACTTCCGCAGCTACTTTCTACCTCCTACATAACGGTGTTTTCAGATTTATTATCCAAAGTTTCGTTTTCCGGCCGTCATCATCAACTTAATTTTTTCTTATGGGCGCTACATTGGATGTTTTCTGTTTTCAATTGAAATCTGTCCAAAATCTGTTTAAAATATGTTTAAAATCTTTTTAAAATCTGTTTTTCCTTTAATCAGCTATCACCCCCATATGAATGACAACTCTCAGAAGTTGAGAAACTTGTGAGAGCTAAGGACTAACGAGGTCTTACCTTTTAACGCGTGATTCCTAACACGGTTGCAGAATCATCCCAGCTTCAACCAGATAAATTCTCTCGAGAAAAATATCTAGTTGAGGCAGGAATCGAACCCACGGTCTTCCTATCGTGAGTCGGGCGCACTACCACCGCGGCCAATTCCACAAGAGTCATAAAATTAAATTACGGTAACGAATAGAATGCGAGTCTTCGTAGTGTCAATGTTCAGTTCAGGAACCGATCGCGACTTGAGTGTTGAAATGTTATATTGGTGAGGTCATAATTACTTAAAATTTTTATTATTTGTTTAAAAAATGTAGCGTCCTTGGACAAGTACTAATAGTAATAACGAGTGTGATAACAACGCACTTTTTCCTGTGTAGTGATTCCAATACCACTGGTGAACAATGCGCTATTGGAATAAGTGAATAAGATAAGGATGCATTTGAATATTAAAACACAGAGTATATTTCAATGTATATAATAACAATCTACATATCAAGTTTGGTTTCGAGGGAAAAACAACTATTACGAACAACATCAGATTTGACCGAAATACGAAATTCCTTTCTCAATTGTACGTAAAATAATCAAAAACAAACCTTACAAACGTAAGACGTGATGTGATGCGGGATTACTAAAACCTTTAGATGTTCATCTAACAAAATCATTAAAAAAAATAAATAAACAATATATGACTTTTACGAAAGCAATGAGATTTCTACAACTGAAATTATAAGGAAGAAATTGAATACTTCCGGCCATAATGTGAGCTGCAGTCACAAAACTCTTCAGAATTAGATAAAGAAACTAGGATTTAGATTTAGAATAATAAACAAACAGTTATGGAAAGCAAAAGAATCGTGGAATTGCGTAACAAACACTTGAAAAAAATAACTAAATATGGACAATGGACAAGAACAACGCAAATTTTCTATTTGGGCGAAACTTGATATGACACTCACGACAAAGTTACGAAAGGGTGGACTGATGGCTTGAGAATGTGTACGCCTAACATGCCTGCAAACAAAGGATCGATACTAATCATTGTGCATTGCGGAGGAAGTGAAAGATGGGTTCCGAATTCTTTGAAACTATGTGGAAAAAAACTTGATGACTGCAATGTTGACTATCACAAGAACATGGAAACTAATATTTTTGAGGAATGGTTTGAAAACACATTGATCCCAAATTTGTTGTAGTTTATAAAAATTTGTATTTCGAGGATAACTATACAAAAAACCAACTACTTGGAAGTGTTACAGACAAAAACATTTGCTGGAAAGTATGGACACACCATACTGAGACTTCCCCCATATTTTTGTTTTTTCAATCTTATCGAGTTGATTTGGGGAAAATTGAAACAAAGCATCAGGCGTAAAAATAATTTCCCAAAATTTGATAAGATGGTAATAGAGCTAGTGAAATAAGAAGTATCTAATATTACCGAAGAAGACCGGCAGAAAAGGATTAAAAAAGTAATTTTAGTTGAAAAAGACTATATGGAGATTGGAAAGTTAATGAAGTGTTATTTGAATCTACTTAAGTAGAGTAGAGCCTTGATGATAGCACGACCATCCGCCAAAAGCGCTCGCATATAATAAATAGAAGTTATAAAGCTTCAAATCGTTTTTGTAACATACATTAATATTAAAATACTGATTACTTATACAATCAGAAATGGGATTATTGAATAACAAAATTAGTTAGCTCCCTAACTATATTATTAAAGAGGGACTAATGTAAGGTAGGTTGCACTACATAGTTTTCTTGAAATATACCACACAATGATAAGTGACGTTTTCAGATACTGACATATTAGGGGAGAATTGCGATAGTGAAGGACTTGTTAGATTTTTACACAGAACTTTGTCATTCCATTCACCGATGCTAACTTTTATGTAAGTGTACTATGGAAAATTTCAAAATGTAAATAACACTCGTAAAAAGTTGTTTCACAATTCAGTTATTCAATGTATACTTTTTGAAGAATAAAGGCAAATATCATATCTCTGAATATCAATAAAATATAATAGAAAAATTAATGTGGGGGCAACAGTTTGACAGCGTATTATTTGTAGGTATCTGAAGAAGTATTAGGTATACTGAAAGTTGTTTTTTCCGGTGTAGTTCACGACTTTGACGAAAATAATAAAAGTCGTGTGATTTCTCATCATTCAAAATATTGACTAATAGTTTTTTGTAACAGAGTTTCAAACACTATGTTAACACGAAACACTAGTAATTGATACTTCTAAATATACGTTTTGGTTTATCTAATAGGAAAATCTCTAAATTATGGCTATTTATCGAATGTCACTGTCTTGTATTTAAATTTGGTTTTGGTTTTTAATAACCATTTTGAAACGAAAACGACATATCGAGAAGAGAAATTCTGACAGTGATATGCTAGTATTCAGAAATCACACCTTAACATTCTCAAATGAAAGTATATTATAATTTGATTTTTTAAATTATATTTTACAATGATAGATTTACTGTTGAACTATGTCGAAAACTACAAAATTTGTTTTTACACGAATTGTTGTATTAATACTATCGAGAAAAAATGTATCACTCGTGAAAAAATTACTTGACGGAATAAATGGTTCAAAAATTACACTAATTCTATCAAAAAAGAAACTTTTCAAATGGTTAAACTTTTTCATAAATTTCAATAAACTGAATCTAAATTTGGCGGAGACTTAGGTGTTCTTCAGGGATCTAACTTGACCACTCTTCTTTACGATATTTATTAAAAACCTATGTAATACACAATTTTCTATATTATTTTTCATTTCGAAGATATCAATAGTTTGTGCGTGAAAATAGTTATCAATAGATTATTTCTACGCCAAAACTTCCAATTCTAACTTTCGAGCATAGGATATATACGTGAACTGTTAAAAAATTGAGGTGAATGTTCAAATATCGCGAGCTACGTACTGTTGTAAATCATACCATGAAGAAAATACCGCCGGTCGCCACTGGTAGTCATAATCCAATTGTGACGTGGCTAAGAGCGCGCCCAGTTCGACCGACTATTCGCTAATGTTCCATATTCGCTGCCGTTCTAGATGTGGCGAGAATAATTCCAACGGATTCCATGGAATTCCGATGATTTTTCTACGGTCCTCGATTGACAAATATACCTAACCACGATCCACTCGCCTATCGAGACATTCAAGTGGAAGTGACAGTGCGGTACCCGGAGCGATCTAGTAAGGCGATAGACATTTCAATAATAAAGCGTGTTTTTATAGAGGTATAGAACTTTAAGCTGCAATAAAACAACGATGGATTATTCGATTGACATGAATTTTATTCATTCGAAAGATAATCTTGTGGCATTACATTTTAAATATGATTTCTGGTATATGACCGCCACGGCTG
>WOGN01001423.1:0-19327 GCA_015342105.1 Leptinotarsa texana
TTTGAAAAATAATTTGACTGTCATCAATGTTGATAATCAAAGTGCAATAAAACTTGCATACAATCCAGAATTTCACAAGAGAACAAAACATATAGATGTTAAATATCACTACATTCGTGAAATTGTTGAAAGTGGAAAGGTTTCTGTCAAATACGTGGAATCTGAACTTCAGTTGGCTGATATCATGACAAAACCTTTATCAAGAGACAGGATTAAGTTTCTGCGTTCCGAAATAGGGAGAGTGTTGTATTAGATTTCATTAAGTGATTATGTTTTGTCCTTGTTTATTTATGTTCTATTGGTAAAAAAATATGTATAATTGCTATAAAGTTAATGTTTTTGCTGTAGTTGAAATTCGCCTACAACTTTATTTTTCATATAAAAAGTACTCTATGTTGAATTAGTTTCTACAACAGTTTTGATAATTTACTATTTCCATTCGGGTTTCAACTGGATCCTAGCGTTTCGCCAGCACAAGTGGCTGGCTTCTTCAGATGTTTATTCATATTTATCTTGAATCATCAATATGAATAAACCTCTGAAGGAGCCAGCCATTCGTGCCGTTAGGATGCAGTTCCAAACTACGACGGCCTTAAAACCCGAAAGGAGATAGTAACACTTACTACAGAGGAGACGGATGTCAAGCCTACGACTCCAACTGACCTCCCTGTAAATTTAGAGCGAGAACTTCTCAACTCTCCAACTCCTGATCCGATAAATTAACCTAAAAAAAAGGTTTGGTGGTGCAGCCAGGCAACGACTTAGTAGTCTCCTCAAGAGCGGGGTTCCTTATGAAACCGCCTTGCACCAAATTCTTGAGCGGCTTACGCAGAATCTGTCTCAGGTAGAGGAACAAACCCCCCATGAGCAGGTTAGCAAACGTTTGCACTCGAGTGATGATTCACCAAAACCAGAGGCAAAAAAGCTCTGCACGGGTGAATCTAAGGCATCGTCAGGTGTAGCTGACGTGCAAAAACCCTCATATGGGAAGGTTGTCGCGGGTATCGAGGTGGGAAGCTTGCACCTTGACTATCCGACACTTTGTGCCTGCCTCGCTGGGGACAGAGACGTAGGCTTACCATCTGACCTGAAAGACCACTCACCATACAAACTAATCGGCTTCGTTAAGAAGCTGGGTTCATTTGGTCGAGTGTGAATAAGAGTGAGTCACAATAAACCCTTGCGGGTTGCGGTGGAGAGTCGAATAGACCCACTCACTTTGGACCTAACCTAACCTAACACTGATGTTGCTAACTTAGATAGCGAAACGTGCTATAGTTCTATTGTGAAAGAAGTGTTTTTATAACATTCACTATTCTTAATCATTACTAATTCCTGATGCGACCTATTTTCAGTTCTTGACTTCGACTTCGAGAGTTTTTCCCAATACTTCAGGAAAAAATGTCTCTTAAAAATACCGGATCCTTTTATGGTAGAATCTTTTTCACTCATTCAAGTAGAACTTCATCGTGAGATTTTCACTGGACAGTTCTTCACAAAACCGCAACGCATGTTTCATTATACAAAAGCTTTCTCGGACGTATACACGTCATTGATGAACGCGCCTGTGGAGCGTTCATCAATGAACACATGATACGGTTTTGTCAACTTTCCAGTGACAATCTCAAAATATAGTAGTACTTGAATACGTTATGGATTTTCATCAAGTATCGGTTAACTATACTACATTCATATTTTATGTTAAGGTAATTGATTTTTGAAATTAAAGTGATAGAGATTTAAATTATAGCTACGATGGCCACCTTATGAATACGTTTTAAAATTGAACATGTTATTATATCAATTTCTTGTCAGAAACTGCTACCTTACATTCCTCATTTTTTAGACATACGAATATATTCTTCATATTTATTAGATCTTCAATTTTTATCGATATTCATTCCAAGCCGTTACACGTGTTTTGCAATTTTCACTTCAAAATCAGATTTTTTTCATTTTCATTACAGTATAACTTGATGGTGTGAATATTTTCTTTTACTGATGTTTCACCATCAAATATAACTTGGTGGTATGAATATTTTCTTTTACTGACGTTTCACAATACTGATTGATCAAATGTCATTGAAATATTTGGCTTAATTTTGTTACTTTTCGAACACCATTGTCACAATTGCTGTGTCTGGAGCATTTTCTATTTCAAGTCAACTGTCAGAAATTTTGCAAGTTTAGCTTTGTGTATTGTTACATTTTTCAAAAATCGTGAACTATACAGTCAATCAGGAATACTTAATGAAAAATTAATTTATGAAGAAAGAATTATATTCTTGTTATTATAAAACGACATTAGAAAATCTTGAATATATCGGTGACTTTTAGACATGTTATCCCGTTCAACTTTGCCATCTTGTAACTTGATACATAAATATCTCTTTCATTAACCCAATTTTCAATTTACATGTAATAGTTCAGCAAAGTACAAAAAACATCTTTAACGAAAGTATAGTGGTTCCAGTAATCGTACATTCGTCAAATCTAGCTATTGTAGAAACTTTAACATACTTTGAAACAAATAACAATTCTTTACGCAATGCAATATGCAAATCCCACCCACACAACGCTTTGATATTCTTCGAAGGAAATCTTATATTACTATCCAATTATTATAATCCACTTAAGAAACCCCATCGAATCATTTAAATACACCTACCGATCTGGTCGTCTCCACTTCTGGTGGTGGAATATCAGAAAATAGACTCGAAACTTCAACGTTCACCACGAAAACAGTTTAATCGTACTTTTCGAATCAACCGCAAATGGTGGTTGCAGTTAAAGTTTTCAAAAAGACAACTCCTAATGGTAAAGTCACCGTTTATTTGAGCAAGAGAGACTTCATTGACCATCTCACCCGAACTGATCCAATAGATGGCGTGGTCGTTGTTGAAGATGGCTACCTTCAGGGCAGAAAGGTATTCGGACAGGTTAGTGGACTTTTCAAAAGAGTTGCCAGAAATGTATACAGATTGTCCAGTTTCATCCTATTATCATACAAAGCTTTGATAGTGAAATGTATGCATGCCAGGGAGGCAAAAAAATATTCTTGTGCTTCTGTTATATATTTAATAATATAATGATTATCATTCAACTGATCTATTCAAACTGTTAGTATTTCTTACTGAAATTGATCATTTCTTTAAATTGTACTGGAAGAAAGTTTTTTCCAGCATAAACAGGTGCTGTTATAATATTATCAATTCAGTCGCTGACTATCTCTGAAATACCAATATCTCCAGGAAAAGAGTAAGTCATGGTTGTTCACAAGTAGTGAAGGTAGAATTGAAACCTCTGTTCTGGTGTGAGAAAAGTATCTTTATTATAACTCGTAGGATTGTCACATTCTTGAGTTGGTACTCGAAAACTGTTTCAACTCACTGATGAGTCCAACGTTGATTAGCTACAACTAATGGAACTAACGACGACATTCATTGGAAATAATTAACGGATTTTGGTTACATATTTCGAAAGTTACTGAAAGAAATAATCTGATCGTGGGTTGAATTGGGTAAAACTTTGCTAGTTCATGATTTTGAACGATAAAGTGGCAAAGATCGGATAATTCAATTCATGTCTCCAGAACATTTTGAGCAAAACGGCTACTCCATGCTAAAACACAGCTTTTGAAAATTGATAATTTGTCGAACAAACAAGAAAATGCTAAAACAATGAGTAGAAACTGATTATGGTAAATATCCGGAACTGGTGAAAGATAATGAGTATCAGTTACTGTATTTTGGCATGAAACATTCAAAAATTGTTTTAATAACAAGTCTTGACATACACAAGTAGACAGGCTTTATAAATATATCACAACAACGCCAACGTTTTTCATATATTACTGATAAAACCGAACTATTCGATAAGACACTAGAAATAATAAAATATGCCGTTACCCAACAGAGGTTCGTCATCCATCCTCCATCTCAATTTTGCATAGATGATGAGGGATATATGGCTTGAATCAAAGTTAATTAAAAGCTAAAGAAGATGAAAACATATTTTAAAAACCACATTCCGAATCAAAATGGATTTTCTTCCTTCAGAATTATCGAGGATCCATCGTTTGTAACTTCTGGTATAGAAATATATCTAGAATTTATACTAGCACCGATTTTATCGACAATGATACTTCAATACGAAAGTAATTGTACAATGCCATCCAGGGCATCCATAATATTTTCACAAAACAATATTTGCTCTTCTAAAATAGGTTTTTATTTCATAAGAATCTTTGTTTGTATGTTCAACAGTACTATCACAGAGATTATGGGCCACATAGAATTTACGTAGTTTATTAATTGAAAAGGGGGGTGGGGACAAAATACTACTAGTTAAAAGTCAGTCCAGTTGCAAAGTTTGAGCAGTTTTTTCAAATATGGGGAGCTTTATTGCCTTGCTCGAATACACACGAACATCTTAAATTGCGGTCATTATCATACCTGAGACATAGATGAGCAATATGTTTCGCCGGAAATATCGAAAACAACTAGAGTAATGGTTTGTTGTCAGTAGAATCAATATTGAAAAAGCTTTTTAATGTTTTACCAGAAAAAGTAAGTACTCGTTTTCATGTCAATCAATTACCAACCGATAAAAAACAAGTTTTCTATGAATTCAAATTCTGCGAAACCAATTTGTTCACTAACATTGAAATGGAAAATGAAATTCAACTGCTTCAAACCAAATTTGTTTGCAAATAATAAATAATTTTCTCTTCTCTAGGTGCTTACCCTCTACCGATATGGTCGAGAAGAAGACGAGGTTATGGGTGTCAAGTTCAGCAAAGAAATGGTCATAGACTGCGATCAAATAGTACCATGTAAGAAGGAGAAGCAACAGTTGACACCTATTCAGGAGAAGTTGACCAAGAAGCTGGGGCCCAATGCTTATCCATTCACTTTCACTTTCCCCGAAATGTCTCCCTGCTCTGTCACCCTTCAACCCGGTAAGAATAAGATTTTATTTTGTCAATTATAGTAGTTTACTCCCAACAAAGGTGTCATCATTTCGTTCAGCTACTTATCGTAAAGGTTTATAAGGTCTTTTTAAGTAAGTGCTTATGACATTTTAGAGAATATACAGGGCGTTCCAAAGAAAACTTGACTCCCCCTGTAAGTCAGAAACGGACGTGTAATCGAAAATTTCAAAAACCACATCAATTTTCATTACTAGGAGACTAATTCTGACATTGAAATCATACCTGAAATTTCACTCACCCCTGCGGTCAGCAACTACCCCCACTATTTTTTCAATGACATGGGGGGTCAAGTGATACATCATTTGAAAGGTATTTTGCCCTTCTATCACTTCTGTAATTGTTTTCCAAAGTGGTTCATTCTTTATTGAGGTATTGAATGTAGAACCTTTCATTTAAGTAAAAACAAAATTCGCTGTCGATCATTTTATTGAGAAAACCAACAGAAGTATATCAATGGCAACACTATCAACGGATAAAATTTTCAAATTGACCTCCATCTAGTTCCATACAGTAATACAGTTTACTTTTGAAAGCGTTCCTTACATTATTGAAGATGTCCGGAGTTAGAAATTGGCATTCCCGAACAATTTTCAGTAGCAGGTCTTCTAGATTTCTTCACGAATTATTATTCAGTCATCCTTTTTCACTGTGTTCCAACATGGTTTATTTTACTGACAAATGAATAGGAATTGTTGCAACTTATTATCGAAATAATGAATGTGCTAAAGCGGCTGGAAGAATACGAATTATACATACCATAGTTAATGGATAAGTTTCGAACTTCAGGTTCTCCTGTCAGAAGTGACGAAGTTGAAGTCGAAGTTTTAGGACATGTACAAATGGATAATCGACAATCTAGGCTAGTTCATGAATTAAACGAAGATGATCCTGATGGTTGACTTCAGTTTATTTTTGTTAGGTATTCAGTGAAAAATTGACCAATAACCCAAACCAAATACGATATATATTTTTCAGACGAAAGTTCTTTCATGTGGAATGTTGAAGTGAATAGACATAATTGTCGTTAGTGAAGCGATGTGAATCCTCATTTGGTGATGGAAACACATTCACTAACTCCACAAAAATTGAATGTCTAGGCCGGCATTCTTGGTAATCCTATTGTTGGAACAGTCTTCATTGAAGGTAATCTCAACTTGAATATATGACAAGACTGTGTAGATCCTTTGATTACACAAATTTTAGAAAATGATAACAACTTAGTAGAAAATGAAATAACATTCCAGCAGGATGGTGCACCTCCACATTTTGATGTTCGGGTGAGACAGTTTTTAGATGAAAGTTTTCCAATGCGTTGGAAAGGCAGAAGTGGTCCAGTGAAGTGGCCAGGTAGTGTACCTGATTACACACCGATAGACTTCTTTCTGTGGGGGCACCTGAAGTCGAAAGTGTACTCTACGAAGCCTACAAATGTAGAAGACCTGCTACAGATAATTGTTCGGGAATGCCGATTATTGACTCCGGACATCTTGAATAATATACGGAACGTTCAACATTCAATTTCTCAAAAACGAATGACCCAAAAAAAATTACAGAGGTAATAGAGGGACAAAATGCCTTTCAAGTCATGTATCACTCGACCCCCCATGCCATTGAAAAAAATAGGGGGGTAGTTGCTGAGGGCAGGGAGTGAATTTTCGGTTATGATTTTCATATTAGAATTAGTCCCCGTAGAAATAAAAATTGACATGCTCTTTGAATTTTTTGATTACATGTCAGGTTTTCGTTGGAACGCTATGTACATATTTTTTTGAATAAAGTGTAAAAGCTGTTTAACTCAAAATGAACGGCGGTAAATAATTCCGAAAAAATGCAAAATGAGTGAACATTCAATTGAGAAAGCTGCACTTCAGAAACATAACCGTGATCTTCAACGCTGTCCTAGAGACGAGGAGCTTCAAATTGTGTCCTAAATCGAGTATCGTCAAAACTCAACCATAAGCAGTATTTAATCACATGATCTTTATCAATAAGAAAACAAATTCAAAATATTCAAATCAACTTTTAGAAAAAAAAATATATCTTCAACAGAGCTTTCGAAGTATTACACAAAGGTTTATAGCTCAATCATTTGGAATCAATGAAAATTAATAAATAGTTCACTTAGTGACCACCTGGATTTAAATCAATCACCATTACTGTTGAGTTGGGTATATGCTCTGGGTAATTATGATCGAGGAAGTACCTCAGTAGATAGTTTCTCACTGGTGGTGGGGGTGCATAAAAATTGAGTAAATAATTAACTTTTAGTATTTTATTCACTACGAAAAACTATTGTGGTAGCGTTAGGTTTTGTTTGTGAAACTACTTTGGATCTTCAGGCCGAGTTAATCAAAAAAAAATATTTACACTGATTACTTTCATTAGGCGAGGATGACCAAGGCAAACCCCTTGGAGTCGAATACTTCGTGAAATGCTACGTCGGTTCCAATGAAGAGGATAAAGGAAGCAAACGCAGCACCGTCCAGCTGGCGATCAAGAAACTGCAATATGCTCCCCCTGTGAAGGGAGCTAGTCGTCTTCCTAGCTCTCTGATCTCCAAAGGCTTCACTTTCTCTAGCGGAAAAATCAACCTGGAAGTGACCCTTGACAAGGACATCTACTATCATGGCGAAAAGATAGGCGCTAATGTGATGATCAGCAATAACTCCAGGAAGCAAGTGCGCAATATCAAGGTCTACGTTGTTCAGCACTGCGAGGTGAGTCAATGACCGAAATACGAGTACTCTATCGAAGATACTTTTTCCACATCAGAAGGCGCGTTTCGCTATCTAAGTTAGCATAACCAGAACAAAAAAAAACCGTCACTTGACGTGCGTATCGCTTCTAAGTTAGCATAACCAGAACAAAAAATGAAGAAAACAAAAGCAGACGTACTTATTATTACAGTAGAGAAAGTACTTTTTGTATACGAGTACATATTTTTCAACGTGTGAGATTTTGTCGAGCTACATTACGGGGGTTGATATTTATACATATACTATTCGTAATAACAAACGAACAAATACAGAATAGCCCACTGTAATTTAAATAGCTGATACTGGAAAATAGTTTTTGTTTTGTTACCAATATTCGTACTGTTAATCCAATGATATCTTATATGAAGATGGTAACGAGTCGGTCTCCATTTAAACATCGCATAATTTACTTATCATTTTCATGGCTGATAAAAACATAAGTTTTTTGTCTTTCCATAACTGGTACTGAACTTATGCTTTAAAGAAAAGAGTGCTACTCACTAGTATCACTTCAGGAGTATAATAATCATAATCATATCATAGCCGGTCGGTGGCCAAGCGATTCGACGTGGGTGCTTTGTTCACTCACTCGAATTGACTGCCGTGTTGGTGGGTGGTTCAAGCCTTAGTCTGAACGATCGATTTTCACTTGCTATCGTCCAAACCGTGTTAGGAATTATACTTTGAAAAGTAAGACTTCGTAAATCCTTAGCTCGCACAAGTTTCGCTTTCTGAGGGTTGTCGGTTGTAGGGGTGCGATAGCTGGTTTACGGAAAAACAGATTTTTTTTCAAACAGATCAGTGACTTATTGATAATAATAATGATTTTATTTTGCGTCTTGAAATGCAAAGGTGTATCAATAACGTTTTTACATAATAGTAAACTTTTAATACTATTATACTATAAGTAGTAACATTTTGAAGGAGTTCTTAAATTATTGGATTTAAATATGAAAAAATTTCAAATCCAATGCAGGCAGTTCTTGGTTAATTTTCGTAAAATTTCAGTTATGAATCAGTATGAGTATAATGCCAGGCATTGAAATTTCCGAATACCATACTAATTATCTGGTAGCTGACTGATGAATAAATTAGATTTGATTTTGACAAAGAAAAGAGAGAGAGAGATTTGATCAATCAAATTCAATTCATATTTATTTGGATTGTTCATGTTTATAATGCTGAAGGAATAATTCTGTTATCAGTATTCGGCTCCTCCTAAATAGCTTCACCATTAAAGTACATTCCAAAATCTGGAAAATTGGGTGATTAAGTAGGATTCTTTTCTAAATTCACCAACAAAAAAACAAATTATTCTTTGTATTGTTATTTGAGTTTTTGGGGAGGTTGTACCCTGTTTCAACGGGTGATAGCCTTGAAATTAGTCGATTTTGCAATACCACATTTGGCTTCAAACTCAACACGCTCAATGAATGGGTTTGAAAAAGTAGGGTGAGCATAGATTTTTCCCTATACGAAAAATAACCCTCAGAAGCGAAATCTTATGCGTGCCAAGGCTCAATGACTCTACTTTTTTGACATGCGATTTCTAGCAAAGTTAAATCTTAAATACATGAGTACATTTTCATCCCAGTAAGTTGCCATTGTTAATGTTACGAATACCGCACTGATATAAATATTACAACTCGTCTCGTTCAACTCATCTACAGAATAGGGATCGGATCTGAAATAGATCTACCGCAATAAAATATTTCCAACTAACAGAACTCGGCTACAGGTGATACAGGGTCCGTTTAGTTTGTAGTTTATCACCCTCAAAAACGCCCAAATCAAGTAATTGCTGTCAAGTGGAATCGTTTTTCTGAGGCATGTAAAATAAAGCCTATTCGTCAACTTCCCACAGTAGTGCGTAATTACACCTGTGTTTAGGAATCCGAACTAAGAATTCGATATTGAGTACGTTGATTTAAATCACTTCTCAGGGGAGAAATGCTTCGATATAAAGTGATCGTTATGCAGCTTTAAATACTCCAGAAGTGGCTTGTTTAAATTTCTTTATCCATCCTGTAATAAGTAAATTTACGTATTTCGTGTTTGAATCGGCAATCCAAAACACTGGTAATATATGGAGCATCTAGTTATACTAGCATGTTAACAAAAAGATTCGATTCGAATGACCTAGAAATTCCAATATGATCAATTTAATATTGAGGTTAACTAGTGTAATAATAATCTGACCCTTTACTTAATGAATAACGATGATGATAATAATTATATAATTTTCACGTTTCGCTACACGGTAGTTTCATCAGTTACTGACTACACGAGTGAGTTTTCTACCAAAGCAAAAATTTACTGCACATATTCGGACATTCACTGATTTCCCAGTTGTACTTTTTCTACAAATCTCGAATCTATGTTAAATCATTCTGAGTAATAATAAAAATAATAATTATTTATTTTCACAAATTATTTTGCACATCAGTAGTGTGATATTGCAAATACAAAAAGAGAAAAACGTCAATAAATTCAAGTAGAGAAATGATATAGGTAAGAAAATTATATACATATGAAATGACTAGAATGATTAAATATCTTTGGATGTGTATAGGACTATCACATCCACGTCACAAACAATTATTACAAATAATATGAAGTATAAATATAAAACATATTGAAGTTACTAATTCTACATGTGTATAAATAAAAAAGGTGTATATTAAATGAACTGTACCCTTTACATAGAAATAAAGTTACGGCTGAAACTCCTCAAAATTGTAGCAGTTTTTTGACAATAAAAGTTGCTTGACTTTTTTCTTGAAAATATGTACATTTTCTGAAACTTTAATGTCGTCGTGAAGTTTGCATCCCTGATATTGAAAACTTTTTTGGTAGAGAGCAGTTCCATGTTGACTGGGTAGAAGTAAGTGGCCATTTCGTGTCAAATGGGTATGTGATGGTCTGTTGGCAGCCAATTTGTTTTTATTGCGGTATACATATGTGTGTGCATGCCTCAAGTATATATATTCCTGCAACTGTTAAAATTTTTAACTTTTTTTATTTCATTTTTTTATGAAGAAAAGCAAATCGACAAAAAATAACATGATTTATATTTTGAAGATTTATTTATTGAATTTTAATTTCATTGCGGCCAATAAATATTTCTTGTATTACTTTAATTTTTTTTTTATTTATTTGCGAAATATCATCATGGAATACCTTTTTTTCAGTAATTTACAAAAAATACTTTTTCTCTATTCATATTCAGTTTCTATTCCAAACATTCATTATGGGATTGAATCAGATGTCATTCACAGGATTGCTACACAATATATTAAACAACAGAGGGAAAAATTCACTTACACGGAACACTGTCATCCTCACTGGTGCACATCCGATGTTCTGCCGCGCCGTAACACACTTGTGCCTTATCAGCTCTCCAGCACCAAACCTGAGTAATTGTTTCGAAAAAAATGTCCTTCCAGTTTGTGTCTGAAAGTCACTTCTTTGCATGATCTACACATTTTTGTACAGAGTTACCTTTTTCGAAATTGATTTTCTCCTTCCTCTCTTTGATTCCCAAATTTTTCATATAAAGATGGACAAGTAGAAAGCCAAAACCTTTTTATTCCAAAAATTACTCTCTCCTCAAAATATACCCCTTTCAATCCACTCAATGTTATTCAAACGCTTCTTTGAACAATTTTACATAAATTAAATAAATTTGATCAATTGTGATAGCGGTTTGATTTCATAGGATCTGAAAATTGTTAACTTCAATGAAACGAAATCTTCTTCAATATCGACCATTCATATCATTTTTTTTTCAGGTCACCATGGTAAATGCTCAATTCTCCAAATACGTGGCAAGCTTGGAGACTCGCGAAGGGTGCCCTATCACGCCGGGTGCCAGTTTTACCAAAGTGGTGTACCTGGTGCCTCTAGCTTCCAGCAACAAGGACCGCCGAGGAGTGGCTTTGGACGGACGTCTTCGTGACGACGACGCTAATCTGGCCAGCTCCACTTTGGTGCCGGACGGAAAATGTCCCATCGACGCTATTGGTATAGTGATATCTTATTCGTTGAGGGTGAAATTAAACTGCGGCACTCTTGGGGGAGAACTAGTCACAGACGTCCCATTCAAACTACTGCATCCCGCTCCCGGCACCATCGAGAAGGAACGGGCTCAAGCCATTAAGAAGATGAAATCCATCGACAAGGGAAGGTACGAGCAAAGCTTCGCTAACGATGATGAAGATAACATCGTCTTCGAGGATTTTGCCAGATTTAGACTCAGCAGAGATGAACTGGAGTAACTCGAGATTACCAACTTATCGAAAAATCGTTTGTATTGTGCAATACAAATGCAATCACCAACCCGCTTAAGCTCATAAAGATACATGAAGTGGAACGTTCTACTTTGTTTTTCCGCCAGAATAAAATATTATTAAGTTAACAGATATGTACATTTGATGTTAGCGTCTCAGACGATAAAAAAATTAATGTATGATAATTTTTTGTGCTTCAACCTATAAAATTATGTTTTAGATTGGAACTTATTTATGCATGCATAAGAAAGAAAGTTATACAAGACATTTTGATTTTCACTACACTCCACTCAACTTATCAAAAAATCCATTAGATATCTGTTAAATGTGATGAACTACACCAAAAGTTGACGTATAAACTGTACCCAAAATTCAAATGAAATCATAATACTTACCAAAATTAAAATTGAAAAAAAATTTTTTTTGTTCAAGATAAACTCAACGGCATGTCTGTCTCAATATAAATGAAACAAACATAATTAACGAATCTCAATTTATAACTGAATTTAAACATTCCATCATTACCTGGGCATGTTTTCCATTACTTCGATTATTGTACTTGTTGATCATTACAGATTCATATATTTAAGAGAATAATTTTTTGAGTGAATAATAAATGAAACAGATTTGATCTTCCGCTAGAGTGAAACAACAGTTTCCCAGAAATTTGGAAAACGGGGCAGGTTTGTCCGGTTCTGAAAAATCAGATGCATCGATAATCCGTTTCAATACAAAAATTATTCAACTTCTCTATTTTTTAATGAGGAAATCCTGAACCACTAACCCATAATATCTCTAGAGATGTATTTTTGAGGTCTAAGATGGAAGGCAACAGATAGACAACAGAGTATTAAGAGAAATCCAAGGAATCTTACCAGCTGATCACATATTGAGAAAGAATAAGGAGTTCAGGAAGTTTTTCAATTACTACCCTCTTTCATGCTTATATAAGGTTCAAACTGAAGTATGGAGTTTTGATACTATATCTTCTTACACCCAAGATATCAAAGCAATTCAAATACCATTTTTCAAATTTCTTGCTTCTGGTACTTTTAGCAAAGGATTAACAATGTTTCTCCAATTTGGGGATAATTTCCAACGAACACCTGATGATATCAGCAAGGGAAGTCCTATAAGTAATTTATGACATTTTTCAGCATTTCAAAATTGATGTTATCTATTTCTGTTGCATTAGTAGACCTATTAAGCCTTATAACGCTTCTAACTTCATCATCTGTATTAGTCGTCATGTGACTTTTATATGCCATTTTCTTTTAATATGTTTGAATACAAACTCAAAATATTATCATTGTGCACTCGACAAAGTGATTATTCAGTAGTTCAGGGTTGAGAAAACTTGAGTAAGTTTTTCGATCGTTTTTTCATTAATGCTCTGGATAGTTTGGCAGGCTGATTTTTAATGATTTATCTGATTTTGGATGTATGCATTTTTTTCATTTCTGATTTCAGAGGTAGAGGTCTTTATAATAATCTAAACTTGATTCTGTCTTACATTTCTTGTATTTGTTTCAGTTTGATTATATCTTATCACGTTTAACACCGTGAGATTTTCACTGAACAGTTTACAAAACCGCACCACGTGTTTTACTATACAGTAACATCTTCAAACCTGCGAAATCTATCAGAATTGATCGAATCCAAGGCATTCATACGTCTACCGAAAAATGTCACCAAACTATAACAGAGACTCTCTATATTATCCAACATTCCTGATTTCATGCCACGGCCGTCTGAATCATCATATGAAGAGACTTGGAATTTCGGATGACAGTGCGTGCCACGCCGTCTCTGTTCGGAATATGATACAACAGCAGAACACCATACTATGTTACTGCCGCTCCGCGGACCAAATCAGGCTTTCATAATTTAGACCCACACACTTGTACCATAATCTAACCAAACCTAAGCGTTTTCGTACAAACAATAAAAGTTAACAACAGTATGCAAACTGCTGTACGAAATGAAAATATTGTACATGGCAACTAAAGCTGAATTGGATCAATTCCAATCAATAAAAGCCATATCAAAATATATACTATACTTAATAACATTTACAAGCTACTCATATCATGTCCATATCGTTCATAGTCTGAAATATCTGTATCTTATCACTAAAGTTAGTTGTCTTTAGTGAATGTAATTGAAAATCATACATTCATGGACGTGAAATTGGACATTATTTTTAAAAAAATAGTCAAGGTTAGTATTACCACGAATGCTCATTCATTCCAAGTGTATTTCAAAACCGCTATTTGTTAGTCTGTTAATAGTGATATGGCTTATAGGTAATAAAACTCAACTAACACAATTCTCACGAATCATGAGGAATCAGTGATATAATGTTCATGCCTCAATAAAAGAACAATGCCAGTATTTATTTCCAGGTTTATTGTTGAAGCATGATTTGACAAGATGCTTCTAAATATGAAAATAAATGACTGCACTATGTTTACACGTGATCATAAGCACCTTTGATCTGCACATCTAGAAGTACACTTACTGAAATAATATGAAATGGAATATGACTGCACAAACATTTTCTGTATAATTATAAAAATATTCTTATCACTACTCTACAAATCTTTTCAAAATTTCTGTTATTCTTGAACTAACACCTACCACTTCACTACATAATATGAAACAAAGTCGCTTCCCGTCGTCTGTCACTATGTATGCTTAGATCCTTAAACTACGCAATGGATTTTGATGCGAGTTTTTTATTAGATTCAAAAGGAAGATTTATATGTATATAACATGCCTACTATAGTAGAGAAATACTGATAATTTTGGAGATTTCTGTGATGTCGTAAATAAGCACATTTTTTTCGCCTACATTGCAAACGCTGGCTCAACCCTACAGATGGATCAGAATAATGTACTACAGACCTTAAAAAGTTCTATCTCTTAGGGATAACCCACACTAACCATTTTTATCCTTTACTTTTTTACGTAGCTATTTTAAGCAATACAGCATTGATCATTATCCAATTAAGTACTTAAAATACATTGTGCTTGTAATATAGATCAATATGGCCCTTTACAGCATGTAATTCAAATGAATATTTTCGAAAATATTACATATTTGAAATGCATTGCACCCGTGAAGAGCCGGGGCGGATCGACAGTAACCTATATAATTTACCTGAAAAAAATCAGGACATTGATGTAATCCTTCAAAGGACATTGATGTAATCTTTCAATAAGACATGACAAACCAATCTACTAGAAGAATTTGTTTGACTCTTCAACATCTTTGAGCTATTATTCGCAAAACTCTATTCTAGTACGAATTATACAACTGTTATTCAATATTATCTGCTGAGCCAAATTTTCTGTTCGCTGAGTTCTTACATGAGTTATTGAATCTGAAATTTACTTTATTCAAACAAACTGGCTCTTTTTATGATGTCCTTCAATCAAGCATGACAAACCAATCGACTAGAAGAGCCACAATCTATCTCTGCAAATTTGTTTGGCTCTTCAACATCTCTGAGCTATTATTCTACTCTTTTATATGCGTATATGCGCAAGATGCACAGAAAGCCTACTGCTTTTACCGATTCGCAAGAATCAAAATCTGTCGCAGGATATTTTGTTCTTCGATTTATGGACCTAGAGGTAAAAAAATATTTCATCTAATGTCAATTCAGTTATATGAAACTTGACACAGTCAATTAGTGTCACTTGGGCTATACTCAGAACCTCTGTGAATAGAATAGTACTATTTATTGGATCTTTTTATTATTTCATCAAGTGTGCCGTAGGCCGAGAGTTTTTGTTATAACATTTTACATGGGGAAGGGGTCAAAGTGATCACACCAGGAAAATTCTATGCTTCTTGGTTACACTTCTTGTCAAAGTGGTCACGGATAATATGCCACTCCGTACTCCGTCTCCGCAACTGGATTACGTTGCGGGTCATTTGTTACAAATGAACAAATATCCATAAAACAAAGATCATATACATATAATAAACGTAACTGACCGCTGTCTGATTGACTGTGCATTTGTGAGCGCCAATCTCTAAAAGGGCTCAAATGAATTTGGTGTGGTTTTCACTAATCTATTGTGATAAATTTAATTAACATTTAATGTTTCATTTACATCAATCGGTTCACTCATCGTTTTGGCATCAAGAGGAAATGATAACAACTGATGTTTGGAAGTGGTTGACAATGTTTCGTGGTGCATTTCATTAGTACGGACTTCCATTATCTAATATGATATAGATTGATTTGAAATTCCTGAAAAACTCTATAAAAAATTTAAAAAGAATAGCTGAAAAATAACAATTAGGTATATTACGCAAAAAACTGACATTACAATGAAATAAAATACAAGCAACAATCAAACAATTGAACAATTAAAAATTATTAACAAGAAATGAAAATTGAAAAAGTAAAAGATTCCACGCAAAGTTACATAAAGCACTCGAATGACCTATAAATAGTGAGGTCTCGGAGAAATAAGTCCAGTTATCACCCGAAGACGATTGTGGATACTAACCATCGAAACGTCGGGAAGTAACTTGGCTTGGAATCTTTAACTTTTTTAATTTTCATTTCTCGTTAATAATTTTTAATTTTCATCTCGCGTTAATAGTTCAATTGTTTTATTGTTGCTTGTATTTTATTTAATTACAATTTTAGTTTATTTTTACTTGACATAATTGTTATTTTTCAGCTATTTTTTAAAATGTTTTATAGATGGGATTTCAAATCAATTTATATCATATTAGACAATGGAAGTCCGAAGAGATGAAATGATAACAACTGATGATTATTTTCACATAAATTAGCCATCTAGTCGGTGGTTGAAGCATATCAAAGTTTTGACGTGGAAATAAGTAATTTCCAGTAGGTTCATTGGATCTGAGTTATTGCTGCTACCAAAAAGTTGCGCTGAAATCAGTGAAGTATTTCCTTGGTTGAATTCATTGGTTAAAAATCAAATCCATAGACAGTATCTCATTCATTTCAATATGCTTCAATTGCGCTTTTAAAGAACATCGAACTAAAAAATTAAAAATATATATTTTTTACATAATAAGCTTTAATGATAAGCTTTAAACAATAACAGACGAAAAAATGAAAAAGCGACGGGCGCTTGATATAAAAAAAATATGGCACAAATCGCCCACGTATGCTATTTATTTTATCTAAACTTTGGGATCAATCAGACGTATATTGTTTGGAAAAAATTACAACTGATATTTTCCGATTGAAGAGAGGGAGCCTGAAAATCAGCTACCAAGCCTGCAGCAGGCGTGCAAAGGTGGGTTACAAATAAGGCAGCAGGCGTGCGTGTTAATAAAAAAAATACATTTTTCCAATGATTAGTTTTAAAATCCAAATTGAAATGTTTGTTTTAATAACATAAATACAAGTTTTCCTAATATTACAAAATGGTTCTTTACATTACCCTCATCAGGAAGTCGTATTTTCACATGATACACATAATTTAACTATTAAAATAATGACTGCGATTGTGATTTTTGAGATGTAGTAAAATAAAAAAAAATTGGGGGCGATAGAAAATAATTAATTCTCGAAGTGGGCAGTAGACAAAATAAGTTTGAGAACCTCTGGTCTACATAATAAAAAACTATGTGAAAAACTAGTTTGGTTTGAAATATTTTATATATCAAGTGCTATTGGAAAAATCATTAAAATTAAAAAATATACTCGAACGCCTTAACTTCAGTTAAGGCGTTAGAGTATACCTTGGTATCCTTATGAATCCTTGATTAATATCCTTATTAATGTGGCGAAATTGACATTTATTTTATAATGTCTCTCATTTTTCCTACTGTACTATGCTTTGAATCATAATTTTTATCCGTACTAAAAATAGTTTCGCGTTGAAATTGAATAGACATGTGGTATTTTGCATTTGTAATTAGAAGCCAACATCAATTTGCACGAGCACCTCGCGTGATTAGTACAGGGTAGCCCAGCCTATCGCTGGCTCACTTTTGAATGACTGTATTATATTTTCTCAACAGCTTCATTATTTCCAAAATGTTTTTGTTCAGTTATACTATGTATATACATTAACTACGAGTACTTTATATTATCAATATTGTTTTATTGGATGTACCCAAGCAAAAATCATAAACATTATTGGGAGATCTGATACTGGTCTTTGAATACAAAAAAACTTTTTCAAAGTAAAGTATTGTATTAAATCTAATAATAGATAACTCTGTCTCAGGTTGGTTTCGCACGGCTTAAATTTTATGTGTAACTATGTGATATTATTCTTTCATAAAAATAGTTTGAAAAGTGTTTTATTATTTTCCTGAAGAATGATTTTTCAATTCTGTGAAACTAAAATAAAACTAGATGCTTGAAAATACTAAATTTACCAAAATGTATTTTCACATCATCACACATATACCCAAATTACACAAATTAAAAATATGGTTTCAGAATTTTTAAACTCTTTCAAATTGTAATTATTATTTACTAAAATAGTCGACTTGAACTTTTGGGAACGTCATATGTATGGAAAATGGTCAATTTCAGCTATTGCTACTATCCATCATACATGAATTCGATTTGTTTCAGTGACACATTCATTGTGAAAATCATACCTAGTACCCACCATTTAACAAAAATACTTATTTCAACATGTTAACTATTACAAACACAACATAAACCCCCATTTTTCAGAACATAGACCATCAATCTTGACGCATTATCACATGAAAAGTTTATTAGTACAACGATAAAAATAAAATGAAAACGCTCCGGGGCGACTTCATTGATTCCAGTGGCGCATTTGCTTTTTCAGCTGCAGGAAAACCCGGAAAAGTATATTTCAACAAAATGAGTTGCTAACATTATTTCGAGGATTCCAACACTCAACTTTTTACTCACTCTTTATAAGATTTTAAAAGAAAGGTAATGTACATTCCGTTTTCCCTAATAATTTTTTGTTTCTCCATTCACTTTGACAAAATACATTCACAAAATAATTTATTATAAACATATTCTAGGATGGCTCAACCTGATCAACAATGGTTATAATTGTGATAATCATTCAATAAAAAATATGGCTTGGATAAAGTTGAACTACATCAGAATATGTTTCAAATTATATTTCTCATATATTTTTTGAATCAACCTAATGACATATTTAATGAATATCTAAATATGAATATTCAAAATCATAAGGATTCTATTGATCGTAGACCTCAGAAGTTGGGATATTTTTTAAAGGTCCAGTGGGAATATGTATGATATTTGAAACTAGAGAAATAAATT